>NDXA01000046.1:0-95424 GCA_002105455.1 Hemisphaericaspora xylofermentans | reverse complement strand
TTAAGCTAGTAGCGTATGTTGTTTGCGCAGATACGGTCAACTTTATTTATTTCGGAAATTTTGGTGTATAGGATTGGTCAATTAAACGCCAGAAGTTATCAAACCCGATTAAAAATTGTAAAATCTTGCACTGGAATGTTTGAATTATAACTTTGGGCCAATTCTCGATTGAACACTGGGTAACTATCGAAAGCGGAAGCTTGAGAAGAAAAGTAAATTGCTAAGTACGGGTATCTATCGAAATGCACAATTCATTTGGCTGAGGAGATCTTAGCACAACAAATAGCTATAATCACAAGAAGAGAAGGTGAGAAGCTGAGTTTTGAGTTAATAAGCTTTGAGTTAAGCTTCCGAACAAAGATGTGCTAGTGATCAAGACTATATGAGAAGATACCAACCTTTCTAATTAGTTACATCAGCAAATGTCGGTCTAATTTTGGTGCTAACTTCTTTCAATATAAGACACCTTTCAAAATCAGCCACAAAGATCAGTTTTCCATGCAAAAGAACATGCATAGATCCGTGTGCCAAAGGTGCGTCAGCAAAACTATGGTCAAATTGTTGATGCTATCGTCTTTGAATATCTGGCACGTCTCAAAATCAGGATCAACCACAAAAAACAGCTTATTTCAATGCATAAACTTCAAAAAAGGATACATAATTCCGTATGCGAGATTTACACACATTCGATAATTTTTTTGCAACCAAATTGCGCTATTTATGAATTTGCCACAAGTCAAAAATCGGCAATTGGCTACAAAGAAAAGTTTACACAACGACATTTTATGTTTGTGATTCGGTGATAAGAAGCCAAATGAAGTATTAAGCTTTTTTTTGAAACCCGGTTTGAATAGATTGTTGCACAGAACCGGGAATCACACTCCTGTTCTAAAAAAATCCAGAAGTCCCAGAAAGTTTAATCAATTCTGTTTGGTAAGAGACACGAGATTGGTGCAGATCAAATGGACATAGAATACTCGAACAAGATTCATATATAGTATTCTATTGATTGATAGAGTTACATGTATTGCATGTGAAAGCATGCTGAATAATCTTTCAGGCCAACTAATAGCGCTACTATGTCAAAACAAACCAAAACAACAACGCAGATAAGAGTTGTCAATACGTTCCTTCCCGATGTCATTATACCTTTTATATTATCTAAGAAATGTTAGATCATAACGAAACTATATTTTCTGAATAGTATTCTTTTGGCAATTCATCATGTGAACAATAGTAAAACGAATTAAACTTAATGGAGGGATCCGGAATCTATGCTCGTTAAAAACACAAAACGATGTAGTCTGTTTCTTGTAAACCCCAAGACAAAAGGCTACCCTTCCCAAATTAAGTGATTAGTCTGAATAATTGTATGATATCTAGTCATACTGGTTCTCACCAGGCGACAAAGGCTTAATGCAAGCTTATTACGTTCTTGCAGCGAATTTTTGGTATAGGGTAAGGTTTGACACAAATACTTTCCTCAAGAAAATTGCTTCTCCTTCTTCGAAACACAATTGATACAAATTATGAATTGTCTATTAATATCGTATATTCGCGGAAACGATACCTTCGCTTAATATCCCAATATGGCAACCGTAAGAATCGAGCTAACCATTTCTCAAAAGAAATAGAGTCTAATTATTCTCCTCCAACACCGTCAATTAACTTTGAAATTTAAATAAACTGGTTAATTTTTATGACGAAATCCAATTAATAGGATTGAAAAGGTTATTACACAGGTATTTACTCTCCTTAATATATCATATAAATTGACCCATTTAGACCTAAATTTATTATTTTGCAGCAAATCAGAAAGTGAAAATTTTGAACCAATTTGCACTACCGTATTTAAAAAGGGAATCACGGAGCAATACCCCAGAATAATTACTTAATCTCATACAGTATATGAACTACACTATTCCTTTTTCAGGATAGGATCGACATTGAGGGAGACATGGTACTTGAATTTTCTGATTTACCTGATGATATATTATTTATCATATATGGCAATTTGGAAATTTTTACGATTAAACGATTACAGTTAGTATCAAAGTTGACATCATCTACTCAACAATACATGTATAAGAATAGTCAATATCGACTTTTGATAGATGATAAGAACACAGAAGAGCTTGAATTGCCAGGATACCCTATTTCAAGGTTATTAATGGATGACAATGAACACATGATTAAGCATATTGATCAATTTAAATATTATATTGTTACATTATCTATTTTCAGATTTGAAGATACATTAAATTTATTGGAAGGTTACATTCCTATATTTTCTCGATTATTTCGAAGTAGTAATCTTGGAGAAGAACATGAACAACGACAACAACAAGAACAAGAACAAGAAGACTTAGGGAAGTATAAAGTTATTCGATTATTTATTCAATTACATTATTGTTTGAATACATTTAATGATGTTAAAGATTGTTTAAGTAATATTGATAGATTAAGTCATTTTTTCAATGGATGTGGCGGCAATAATCTCCAAATAGATTTAGAATTAAATCGGAGATAAATGGTAAGAATAATTTGCAGATAGACAGGGCAAATTGTCATGGGGACCTTGAAACGGCTCATGATGTGTGGTGTCAATACGCAAGGCGAGAGTATGCAAACAATTACGTCATTTGGTCTAGCTCTAGAAACAAATAACTGTAATTAAGTTTGTAGAAGGTTATATATAGATCTTTTGATGTGATAAGTTATAGAGAGAAAGTGAGTAGTACTATTAGGTAATTTCATACTTTACAAGAAAAGTCAAAGTAGTCCAAGCAATTAAAAAAGAAGGAGGAAAAGCAGAAGGTTTTATTTACTTGGTTACAATACTACTACTTTGTTACTTTCTAAAAATAAATTTATTTCTTCTTTTTTTTTCGAAGCGATTTTCTTTTTTTATTTTTATTTCTGTTTTTTTTTTTTACATACGTAATTAAGTAAGTAAGACAAGTAATCTAGGTAAAGTAAATTAAGAACAAAAACGACATTTTTATTTATTTTAATAATTTATTTTACCTCACCAACCAAATTAATTTATTTTACTTTTACTTTAATTTTATTTTTATTTTACTTCCTTACTATTTATTACTGTTATTATTAGTCTTACTATTAGTAATTAGTAATAATTAGTTATTGTCTACCACATATAACTTAAGAGGTTATAACGCATTTATCACTATAATAATAATAAGAATAACTTAAGTGTAGGTATAAGTATAAGTATATACGTATAAGTATAAACATTAACATTACCACACACAGAAACCACGACAACCATGTTACAGATATTTACACGTTTGTTGATTTTCCTACTACTACTAAAGTCTAAATTAGTAGTAGCAGCAGATGGCGACACAACAAACACGACACCAGTACCAACAACAACAACGGCAGCAAATAGAAATACCACCCCATCTACAAGTTCAGATGATAATATAGTAAGATTAACATTGGCCCGACAAACAACTCCAATGGAAGTTGTATCAAATACAGTATCATCAACTACTACTCGTATACCCACTTCTCAAACTGCAGAAAATAGTGACGATGAAGATATATTTAAAATATTATTAACTATGCCAACTGGTGATAATTATTATAATGGAAGATTTGCATTTGGTGGTAACGGAAGAGGAGATAATGATACTCAAAATATAGAATTAAGACTAGATTTAATTCAACCTGATGTTTGGGTAATGGATCATGATAGCTTTTTTGATTGTTCATATTTAAGTGAATGGTGGAGTTCAGAAGCAACTATTTTTGGTACCCAATTTAATGATGAACCTTCCTCAATTAGTTTGCCTGAAAGTATAACAACTAGAAGTGAATATACCGTATCGAATTGTGCTAGAAATGGGGCTTATACTACAACTGTAGCTCCAGAAGATCAACCAAAACCAACTATGGATTCTTTAACTAATGGTCATCATTCAATAATTCCATATATAAATTTAATTAATGCTCAAGGACAAGTAAATACAAATAATTTGACGTTTAATATTACTGATGGAGAATTTGTTCAATTGGAAAATTTTTCATTTATTGTTGCAAATCAAACAAATATGAATGTTGGAGGGTTAGGACTTGCAGGAAATCCTGCAAATCATGGGTTTTTATATTCATTAGTTGATAATGGAATTATTAGATCTCCAGGTTATTCATTATGGTTTAATAATGCTCTGGATTGGCAAAATGCAGTTGGTCAATTAATTCCTGGGATTGTAAATAAGAAATATTATAATGGGGATTTATTTTCGTTTAATATGATTCCTCAATCAGGAAATAGTTTCCCACCAGAATTAAGTTCTACAGATCAACAATTAAATCAATTGAATTTACCCATAGTTCTGATTGATGATGTTATAGTGGAGAATTTAAATACCGGTCAAACAATGAGTATTAAGTCAAGTGGAACTGGGACCCCATTACCAGTTTTATTAGATTCAAGAAGTTTTTATACTTATTTACCATTGGAAATAATTATAAATTTGGCCATTCAAGCTAATGCTTATTATTCAAGTGAAGCTGATCGATGGTTAGTTGAATGTGAAATTATCCAAAATAGCGATGCAGTATTAAATTTTGTATTTGGAGAATTAAATGTTAAGGTTCCTTTAACTGAATTTATAACTCCGGCAATATATGATGATAAAGCATTAAATTTTGAAGACGGATCAGCTGCATGTTTCTTAGCTATGAGTCCAACTTCTCAAACAGGTTATAATTCATTAGGATTACCATTCTTAAGAAGGATTTATTTAGTTGTTGATAATGAAGGTCAAAATATTGCAATGGCAAATTCAAATCAGTATTTACAAATTGATAAAGAGGAATTATTACAACCATCATCAAGAGTATCTACATATAATCAAACAGCAGCTTCTTTATCCACAGAATCATCATTATCAAAAATCTCTGCTTCATTAGCGTCATTATCATCATCATCATCATCAACAACAACCGATTCATCATCAAATGGTAACAATACCACTTCTTTGAGTGGTTCAATTGCACAAATTGCATTTGGTCAAATTCCATTTGCAACCACATTATCTAATCAACCAACAGATATTACGTTTCTGTTTACTTCCGTAAGTGCCAATTCTAATGACGGAGCTGAAAACATCGATCGTATACCGGCAAGATTAAGTGGAGCAATTATTAGAAGTGGTAGTATTTATTTGTCTGGTGTTGGTGAACCTAGAGTTTCTACTACTAATATTCCTGGAAGGGCGACGGCTGCATCTATGGACTCTAGTGAGACTTCGAGTAGTGGTGGTGTTGGTCTTGGTGGATTGATAGATGGAAATCGGTTTGTTTTCGACATTGAGATCATTATGGGGTTATTTGGTGGGATAATGTTTATAGTATTTATGTAATAAGGTTGTACTTAGAAAGGTAAAATAAAAACTACATTTTTAGAATCAAAAGGGTTTTTGAATCATTTATGAAGTCCTTTAGTATTATTATGCTAATTCTACATATTATATATATATCTCTCTCTTTCTATAAAATGAATAATTAGTTTGATTGGATTTTTCTTAATTCCAAATCATGATCTTTTAATGATTGATATTTGACATCATTTTCATTATATCGATAATAATTATACCATAAAATATCAATAAAGGTCGAAATTAATCCCAAAATATTAATTAAACTTAATCTATCACCAAATATCACGGAACTTAAGATAATGGTTAATAATTCTTTAAAAATCCCCGCAATAGAAAGGGTAATAACCTGTGCAACAGTTAATAATTTAAATTCACAAAGAGTCATCATGAATGCAAGTATACCGGGGATAATCAATAATCCAATTGTAGTCCAAAATCCTTTATTTATCCAAATTTGATGACTAGTAAATTCTGTCCAACCTTCAACAATTAATCCAAGAATAAATAATACTAAACACATAAATGGTGCCACATAGAATATAGTTGAGATTGAATTAGGAGTGTATGGATTACGTTTAAGTAAGATTTGAGTAAATGACCATCTTAATCCCGATAATAAGGAAGCAGCAAGAACCATAATGATACCAACACTTGAATAATCATTCAGATTCCCTCCTGAAGGTTTTTTAGTCATCATTATGACTGAACCAGTCATGATTATACAAATTACAATTAATCTCCAATTGAATTTTTCTAATTTGAATAGTAAACCAAATATCAAAACAAACATAAGGGAAGATGTTTTGAGCATGGTATATAAACTTAAGGAAATTAAGGAGATGGCAACATTGGATAAACCGATATCACCTGCACTTGCAATTGAACACGGTATTATATTTTTGATGTATACGATTACTTCCATTTTGAGTGATTGATACAACTTCACGAATTCACTTCTATGACCTTGTTCTTCATGTAAATGTTGTTGACTACTAGCTATAGCAGATATATTTCTTCTTGGTCTTAATTTTGGGTTGAAATATAAGACAGTAGTACTTAAGATACATAAACATAGTTGATGAAATGAAGTAATCAATATTGGAAATTTGAAATCTAATCCTTGACCAAACATCCATTTATTATAAATTGATATAGATAATGAAAAGAAATACCATCCTGCTATATATATTATAGCTTCCATATTGAAATAAGTAAATTTAGATGAGGTTATAGAATCACTTTGAATGGTTTGTGGTGGAGATATTGAGAGCTTTTCTGTTTGTTCTTCTTTGCCGTCGTTAAGATTTGGTTGAGTTGATGTAGATATATATGATGGATCAGATATAGGAGTAGACACTATATTGATATTACTATTATTATTAGTGGTAGCGGGAGTAGTACTATTGGTTGTAGTAGTCATTTAGTAAGTGAATGTATCAGTAGTACTTGTATGTATATCTTGTCTATATCATCCATATATTATTATAAATAGTGGTGGTAATAACAAGTGTTTTTCTTACGTATGATAGGAATGGAAGTGTGTGAAAATGAAAGTTTGACTAACTGACAATACTAATTAAATGAGTGAGTGATTAGGGGAAGGAATGAAGGAATGAATGAATGAATGAATGTACGAATGTACGAATGAGTGAATGAATGAATGAATAATAATAATCGGGAATTTGTTCAGTAAAGTTAGTGGTAGTAATAGTAACAGTAGGAATAATGGTTAGTTATAGTTGAAAGTAGTATGTTAACCAAAAATTTCAATGTAATTAGAAATTAAAATCGTGGGTGGGGGTCTTTAGTTAACGTACTTGTTATTTCTACTAAAGCACATGAACAATAAGAACTAAGAACTAAGAAATAATAGTTAGGAATCAACAATACTATTAATTAACCTTTCAACAAGAAATTTATTTCTACTCTAAAATTGGAAAAGAAATTCATTTTAGATAATGAGTAATCAATCATTAAAACTTCACTAAGGTTAACTACTACAGAAGAGGGCACATACACAAATGCTTCTTATCAGACAGTATGTTTCATTTCTTTTGTAATTGAGTGATATAAACTGATTATGAAATGGAATATCTTCTTAATCTAAACGATATTGCAATGATTTCATAGATCCAGAAAAAGTGTCAAGGCTCTGAACAATTGACTATGCAATATGATGACAATATTTCTATTGATCATCATACCTATCATCCTCATCTTTCTTATAACTGGGGTACCACTTCTTTGTGGAAAGAACCAATTTGCTTGGAACAACATTGCAGCTCGATTAGGTGGATGTTCAGATAACATATACTCAAATTTCTTAAGTGTCAAAGATTTACTACGTGCCAACAAAAGTTACACCCCACCAAACCCCCTCTTTTTCTTAATCCCTCATGTCGACTTGATTGACAATCTGACTCTTTTTACTTAAACACTTATTTGCAACACTTCAGGATATTGTGTTGTGCCCCATTTATTATTATTTCCTAATTAGGAATCGATGCGTCTTCCTTAGAATTTATGACAGCTATTTTAGTTAGACTACAATATAATAGATGGAATTTATTATTATGTTCTAGACTAGGATATTACTTGCTTGCTATTGTTTCTGTCTGTAGTTAAATTAATAGTTCTTCAATTAAATAACAAGTATTAATACTTTTTTATGTCGGAAATATTTCTATAGTAGAAATAGAATAAAGGGTCTTTTCTTACTTAATTTATCGTTAAGGTAAATTTCAGTTGATTGATTGATTTATTGTATTGTATTGATTCATTCACTAACATAGGATTTACAACCAGCGACTAGTAAATTTATTAAGGGCTTCTTTTTTTTTTTTTTGAAATAAATAAACGATCAATTATTAATTACTACGAATCACCAACAACATCATTGCATTCCCTTCACATAGACACTTCATAGACTGATCATCTTTCCCAATATACACACATATATTTCAAGAAGATGAGTCAACATAAATCAACCAAGAATAAAGATCCTGGTTCCTTACTTAATTTACAATATGATTATTTAATTGTAAATCAATTAAGATCATTGATTGAACCAGGTAATCTATACAACTTAATCATTGATACCAAAATAGAACCAATCTTATATAGAGTAATATCTAAAGAACATCTATTACGTTTGGTCACTTCTATAGAATTGATTGACTCCAAAAGAAAACCAAACAAATACATGCAGGCCATTTATTTAGTGGATTTAACAATCTATAACATGAAATGTATTATATCTGATGTTAATAAGAATAGATATAAATCAGGTAATGCATTATTTTTAGCGACTCCAACCGATCCAAAAATTGTTCATTTCTTCAAGTCAAATCAATTTATGGGAAATGAACAAATCTTCCAATATTTCAATCAAGCTGATTCAATTCATTTCATTCAAGTTGGCTTATATCCATTTGAATCAAGAGCATTCTTGACTGACAATAAAACTAAAAATTCAATGCCCATATACTACAATGATAATTGTAGTGACTTAGTTTTACATCAAGTTAAATTGGCAGCTAGATCATTGGTAAATTTAATGATAATAACTGGGGAATATCCTTTAATTAGATATTATTCTCCTCAAAATGCTACTCATAAAGCAAGTCGACTTTCAGAATTAATTGCCGATGAATTTCAACGTCAAATTGACGATTACGCAAGAATGAACGAAGATTTCCCACCAGCTTCAATTGCTGATAAACCAAGATCAATTTTATTAATTGCTGACCGTACTTTAGATTTATATGCCCCACTTTTACATGAATTCACTTATCAAGCTATGGCTATGGATATTGTCCCCTCTTTGGAAAGAACTGGAGTTTATAACTATACTGCCGAAAATGAAAAGGGTGAACAAATGAAAAATGAGGCAACATTAGATGATGAAGATGATGAAGACTGGATAAACATTCGCCATTTACATATTATAGAAAGTTCAGAAATCATTGTTAGTAAGATCAGTGAATTGATTAAGAATAATCCATTGATGATTGATAGATCAAAGGCAGCTACTTCTTCAGATTTAATGTATATCGTGGCTCATTTAAAAGGCTTTGATGAAGAACGTAAAAAATTGACATTGCACAAAACGTTAATTGATGAATGTTTGGATTTGAATTCTGATCGTAAATTGGCTGAAATGGCAGCTGATTTTGAACAAACTTGTTGTGCTAAAGGAGTTAATTTTGAAGGTGAACGCAACAAACATTTGCATGATGATTTAATCATCTTATTGGCTCGTGATGATTTACATATTAATGATAAAATTAGGATTATTTTGGTTTATGCATTTTATCGTGGTGGATTAATAGAATCTGATTTTAAGAAGTTAGCAAAATTTGTTGGTGTAAATGATCAACAAATAACTGGTTTGGTTAGTCGTTGTTTTACAAACTTATCGAAATTAGGATTTCCTATCGTGAAGCCTTCTATTAAGGACAAACCAATGACAAAAACAACTTTCCATACGATAAACAATGAAGGAACCTATAACACATCCCGGTTCCAATCTGCTCTTAAGAATGTCTTGACAAATCTTGCAAGATATCAACTTGACGAAGATTGGTTTCCTTATTTTAGGGATAAACCATTAATAGACGATATTCCTGCCAAGCTTCGCGCAAATACCACCAATACTTCCACCAATTCGACCTCCACATTACCAACCTCGGGATCATTACGTAATCCTAGAATTAAAGCACAATGGGCCAGTTCATCCTCTCTTAGACATTCGAATTCGGTAAATTCAACCAGAAACGCGTCTAATAGCCCCAGACAAAGAATCTTTGCATATATTGCCGGTGGGATGATGTATTCAGAAATCAGAAGTGCATATGAATTATCCCATGAATTGGGACGTGATGTATACATTGGAAGTGAATCAGTTCTTAATCCTCGTGATTTCTTGATTGGATTACAAAATGTGGATCTGAATAAAAGTATGTATGAATTGGAATTGAATTTACCTAAAGATTTAGAGAAAGATGATAGTGAAATTCCATCATATCTTGTTCAGCCACCTCCAAGGATACAACTGGCACCTGTGAATCATGCAAATGATCTGGTTAGAAAGCCACCACCACCACAACAAACGCTGTTGAACCATAAAAAGAGCAATTTGCTGTTGGATAGTGGAACAAAGACTAAAGAAAAGAAGAAATCAAGACTTAAGAAGTTGTTTAGTTAAGAGACTTGTTTATAGGTTCATAAACAAAACAAACGATATATTTAACTTTAAGGAGGTTCATTCCCAAGTAAATTGGAGTATCTATTATCTAATTTCTAGGAACCTATGGATTTGACGGCGTGGTTAGTTAGTTATTCACCAACCGATTTCGCCTAAATTCTCTCGTTGAAAATTTTGGAACACGCATCGGAATAAAAAAATATTTTTCTTATTCCCGATTTCAATTACCGGATTCAATGACATTGGTGGCAAAACCATCAGTAATTTATCTTGTCAGCATGCTAAGATTAAGGTTTTATATTACCTTAGCAAATTGCTAGCCATTTCTTAGCTACTGCTCCTTGTCTGAATTATGGCCATATCAATACCTCATGATCATAATGAATGAACTTAGAATGTTAATTGAAGTTCTCTTTCATTTTTCACAATACCGATCATTACGAGTTTATTGTGTCAAAGTGTTAATTATTTCCTATTTAGGAAACGTAACCGGCCGTTTAAATTGATGTTTCTTTGATTTGTCATCAGTTCCTGTATATAACACATCACGAGTATTACAGAATTTTTAAATTTTCAGATCGCAATAAAATTATTAAAGCGTTAATTAAATTGGGACTTCAATTTTTTTACAACCATCATTCTTTCATTTATTTATTTAATTATCTGTTGGTTAGGAAATATAAACTATGGAACAGTTAGAAGTATTATCTTCAGGATCTACTCCTGGCGGTAGTAGTAATAATCACTGGGATTCATTAAACCCGATATTGCTATCGGATACAATCAATAGTTTTCTTGCATCAGCATCTCAAGATGCTAAAAATGACACGTTAGTTTTATCATCTAGCTCTTGGTTCGGTTGTAACACCAAGGGAGAAAGTTGGGGCCCATTATCTGCAAGATATAACGACTTGACTCCATGCTTTTTACAAGGTATTTTGTTTGGTTCAGCTTCAGCATTGATGATTTTAGTTGGGATTTATCAATTGATTTATTTAAGAAATAAGAAAATATCAATTGCTAATAGAACCGGATACAACTTTTATTTCAAATTATTTTTAGTTTTATTACAATTTGTATTTCAAATTGTGTTAGTGGTGTCTTATAGTCATGTTGGTATCATTAAATTATCATTAATCTTAAACGTGGTTTCCAACGCAGTCGCTTTCGGGATTCATTATTTAGAACAATTCAAATCAACTATTCCTAATGGGGTATTATTATTCTATTGGTTATTCCAAGTAATTTTCAATTTAGGTAGAATTGGAAACTTACATTTAAGAAATGGATTGAATAACGCGTTTGGTATCTTTATAATCTTTTCCACCGTGAATGCATTTATGATTTTAATAATTGAAATTATCATTCCAATTCAACCAATTTCCGCGAAAGCCCTTATCCATGATTCCCCATATGATCGTGCCAACGTCTTTTCAAGAATCACATTTGATTGGATGGGTGCACTAATGAAGAAAGGTTATGTCCAATTCTTGACAGAGCGCGATTTACCAATTTTACCAAAGAAATTAAGAGCTGCAACTACAGCCCGTGAATTTGATAATTATTGGAATTCTCAAAATTCTCAAAAACCTTCATTACTTTTAGCTATTTCTAAAGCATTTGGTGCCCAATTTATGTTGGGTGGTATCTTTAAAGGTTTACAGGATATGTTAGCTTTCGTTCAACCTCAATTGTTAAGATTATTAATTAGATTTGTTAATGATTACCTGGATTCATTGAAAGCCGGAGATCCTATTCCTTTGACCCGTGGGTTCTTGATTGCAATCTCAATGTTTATCGTTTCAGTTGTTCAAACCGCATGTTTACATCAATATTTCGAACGTGCATTTGAGTTGGGTATGAAAATTAAATCAAGTTTGACTGCTATTGTTTATAACAAATCGTTGGTATTATCAAATGAAGCAAGGCAAGAATCATCTACTGGTGACATTGTGAATTTGATGTCAGTTGACGTCCAAAGATTGCAAGATTTAGTTCAAAACTTGCAAATTATTTGGTCTGGTCCATTTCAAATTATTTTATGTTTAGTCTCCTTACACGGATTAATCGGAAATTCAATGTGGGCTGGTGTGGCAATTATGATAATTATGATTCCATTAAATGCTGTAATTGCTCGTATTCAAAAACGTTTACAAAAAGCTCAAATGACTTTCAAAGATGAAAGATCCAGATTAATCAATG
Organism: Hemisphaericaspora xylofermentans; assembly: GCA_002105455.1. Lineage (NCBI taxonomy): Eukaryota > Fungi > Ascomycota > Pichiomycetes > Serinales > Debaryomycetaceae > Hemisphaericaspora > Hemisphaericaspora xylofermentans. The sequence continues at coordinate 82,605 of NDXA01000046.1, read as the reverse complement.
AAATTTTAAACAATATCAAATCTTTGAAATTGTATGGATGGGAAAACCCATATTTGACTAGATTGAGACACGTTAGAAATGATAAGGAATTACATAACTTGAAGAAAATGGGAATCTTCCTGGCATTCACCAATTTTACTTGGAATTTGGCACCATTTTTAGTTTCTTGCAGCACTTTCGCTGTCTATGTTTGGACTCAAGACAAGAGTTTATCTACGGATTTAGTTTTCCCAGCGTTAGCATTGTTCAATTTATTATCGTTCCCATTAGCTGTCGTACCAATGGTTATCACAAATGTTGTTGAAGCACAAGTTGCCATTGGTAGATTAACTAAATTCTTAACTGGAGCTGAATTACAATCAGATGCCGTTGTCAGATTACCAAAAGCTAAGAAGGTTGGTGATGACGTTGTTGCAATCACCAATGGTACCTTCTTATGGTCAAAAGCAAAAGGTGAGCAGAATTATAAAGTTGCATTATCCAACATTAACTTGGTCGCCAAGAAGGGTGAATTGGATTGTATTGTTGGTCGTGTCGGTAGTGGGAAGTCATCAATCATACAAGCTATCTTGGGTGATTTGTATAAATTAGATGGTGATGTGAGAGTACACGGAAAAATCGCCTATGTTTCCCAAGTTCCTTGGATTATGAATGGTACTGTTAGAGAAAATATCTTATTTGGACATAAGTATGACCCTGAATTTTATAAGCATGTGATCAAAGCATGTGCGTTAACCGTTGATTTAGGTATTTTACCAAAGAGTGACAAAACTGAAGTTGGTGAAAAGGGTATTTCCTTATCTGGAGGTCAAAAGGCAAGATTATCATTAGCTAGAGCTGTATATGCCCGTGCTGATGTTTATTTATTAGACGATCCTTTAAGTGCCGTTGATGAACATGTCGGAAGACATTTGACTGATCATGTTTTGGGTCCTCATGGGTTATTAAAAACCAAATGTAGAATTTTATCCACTAATAATATCAAGGTCTTAAGTATAGCTGATAGTGTCCATATGATTAGTGATGGAAGATTAATTGAACAAGGTACTTATGACGATATAATGAAGCAAGAGACTTCAAAAATTAGACAATTGATTGAAAGTTTTGGTAAGAAAAGAGAAGGGTCTCCAAGCCCAACTGATGATTCTTCCGTTGCTGGTCTTAAGAAAAAGAATACCGAAGGTGAACTTGAAGAGGTCAAGGGTGCAGACGATATCAATTTAGACGATTTAGACTCCGATTCTTCCTTTGAATGTGGCAGTTTAAGAAGAGCTAGTGATGTTTCAATCGATGAAGAAGCTGCCCATATGGAAGAGCAAGAAGAGGATGAAGATGCAAAGGCAAGAAAGGAACATTTAGAGCAAGGAAAAGTGAAATGGGATGTCTATCGCGAATATGCCAGAGCATGTAACCCATATAATGTTGCCATTTTCTTAGGATTTGCACTTTGTTCGTTTATTATTAACGTTGCTTCTAATTTCTGGTTGAAACATTGGTCAGAAGTTAATACCAGATATGGTTACAATCCAAACATTGTCAAATATTTAGGAATTTACTTCTTATTAGGGATTGGATTTTCATCGGCGTCATTGATTCAAAATTGTTTCCTTTGGATATTCTGTACCATTCATGGATCTAAGAAATTACACAATTCTATGGCCGTGAGTGTCTTGAGAGCACCCATGTCATTCTTCGAAACTACTCCAATTGGAAGAATTTTAAATCGTTTCTCCAATGATATCTATAAGGTCGATGAAGTCTTGGGAAGAGTTTTCAATATGTTCTTCAGTAATACCATCAAGGTCTTCTTAACAATTGTTGTTATTTGCTTTTCTACCTGGCCATTCATTTTTGTTGTGTTACCATTGAGTGTGTTATACGTTTACTATCAGCAATATTATTTACGTACCTCACGTGAATTGAGAAGATTAGATTCCGTTTCAAGATCTCCAATCTTTGCCAACTTCCAAGAATCATTAACTGGTGTTTCCACAATCAGAGCATACTCCAAAGAAGAGAGATTCAAGAGTTTGAATGAATTACGTGTTGACAGAAATATGTGTGCATATCACCCAGCCATAAACGCCAATAGATGGTTAGCTGTGAGATTAGAATTCTTGGGATCAGTGATTATTTTAGGTGCTGCTGGGTTGTCCATCTTCACATTGAAATCAGGTAAATTATCAGCCGGGTTAGTTGGTTTGTCAGTTTCATATGCGTTACAAATTACCCAATCATTGAACTGGATTGTTAGAATGACTGTCGAAGTGGAGACAAATATTGTTTCAGTGGAAAGAATTATGGAATATTCAACCTTGGCTTCAGAAGCCCCTGAGATTATCGACGATCACCGTCCTTCGCAAGATTGGCCTCAACAAGGTCAAATCAAATTCGAAAACTATTCTACAAAGTATAGACCAGAGTTGGATTTGGTTTTGAAGGATATCAACTTAGATATCAAGCCTCGTGAAAAGGTCGGGATTGTTGGTAGAACTGGTGCTGGTAAATCTTCAATTACATTGGCATTATTTAGAATTATTGAGAAGTACGGAGGACTGATTAATATCGATGGCATTGATACCTCAACTATTGGGTTATACGATTTAAGAAGTAAGCTTTCAATTATCCCTCAAGATTCACAAGTTTTCGAAGGTACTATCAGATCCAATTTAGATCCAACTGATGAATACACCGATGATCAAATCTGGAAAGCATTAGAATTATCACATTTGAAAGATCACGTCCTTAAAATGTATGCCGAAGAGGACGATAAGCTGGGATTGGAAAACGCATTGCATGTGAAATTAAGCGAGGGTGGATCTAACTTATCAATTGGTCAACGTCAATTGATGTGTTTGGGTAGAGTCTTATTGAAATTAAATCATTCAAATATTTTGGTTTTGGATGAAGCAACTGCCGCTGTTGATGTTGAAACCGATCAAATTTTACAAGAAACAATTAGATCGGAATTCAAAGACAAGACAATCATAACCATTGCTCATAGATTGAATACTATTTTGGATTCAGATCGTATTTTAGTATTGGAAAAGGGACAAGTTGCTGAATTTGATACTCCAACTAATTTATTAAAGAATAAGGACTCATTGTTTTATTCCTTATGTAAACAAGGGGGATTTGTTCAAGATGACGAAGATGCAGTCGAATCATTATTACAAGAGTGATTGTTTTATAGAGTTTTAATATGTTATTACTTTCCAATAAAAGATGTTTATTAATGTAGTATCTAATGTTCACTTCTCTTTCTTAAACTATTGATATAATACAATTGATGGAATTCCAGTCTATTTTCGACATCACATGGATTGGCTGTAGTGATGTCTTTACTTTGTTGTTCATATGTAGAATCAACGGTTAATAAGCTATTGTGATCGAAGGTTAAAACTTGCAATAAGTGGTCTTCGGTTTCGATATCTAAAGATGCGATGATTTTCTTGTTGGTTGGATCAACACAAATATCGACAATTGAATGATCAACAACTGTGGTTTGCTTATGTTCAATAGCAGTATAATCATCATTGATAGTGAATGTTAATAAACATTTCGTATCCTCCACCAAGACGATCAATAAATGGCAATTCTCGGTCTTTACAGTCAACAATTTTGCAACGGAAATCTCTTTCACGGATTCTTCGTTCAAGAATCTTTCCGGAGGTAAATGGCCATCATGCAAGTAGGGTTCAACAAAAGATCTAAGATCAACTTTTGCCATCAATTGATTATCATACCATTTCCAAACACATACGTAGTCATCCCCACCACCACTGTATAAAATACTTGGATTTTCCTTTTGTTCAATATATAATTCGGATACAAATTCTTCGTGGCCAAATAACCAATCTTTGATCACATAACTCTTAGGATAGTTTGAAACTCTGATGTGTTCATCTCTATCAGCAGTGATGATGAATTGCTTATTGTTATACTTAGTCATCAACACATCACTCAACATTGAAACATGTCCCAAAACTGGCGATAATTCCTTTTGGGTGACTGGGGCTGCTTGATCTATGGGTATAACATATACATCACCAAACTTATCAGCCACAACCACATTCGCATTCTGATCATCAATAGATATAGAGCATGGTCTTTTTGGGAATGGCTGTCTTTTTATCAAGGTTAAACAATTTTCCTTATTAGAGAAATCAATCAGGAATATGATAATAGACTTGTCACTATCGGTAGTTCCTATTATGTATTTCTCGTCATATGACAATCTTAATGCTCGGATATAGTTATAAATAGGCTGGGAAAAGATTGGTTCTCCTTTCTTCTTGGAGATTTTCACTTGTGAATTTTGATGAGTTACTTTATCGGTTGTGATTGAATCGGTCCATTCGCCAATTTTTTGACCAGTTGAAAGGTCAAAAACTTGAAGGACATTTTTTACAGTTGTAAAAAGGTGGGTACCTGCGCTATTGGTCGCAAGGATTTGATATGGATGTTTCATTGAGTTGGATGTGGTGATGATGGGGATGCTTAGAATAATGTGAAAAATTTCAAAAATTTTGCGATGAACTTGAAAGGTACTTCGCTACCAAACGACTAAATTTTGTTTAAACCCACTTTTGGAATACAACTTGTCAAAGGACAAAGGTCAAATTATAGTATTATATTTCTATAGAATATACTTATTAACGAATATCTAATTCTTCTTTGGTTGAGCTCCCCATGCCCAATTATAAAGCTTATTAGCAACAGTTGGGGTTGGAGTTGAAGTCAAAGGTGTGGTAACCGGAGAAGATGCCTTGCTTCCTGAACCTGTGCTATTAGTTCTAACTCTTTCGAACCCAGCCACCAATTCATCTATATCATCATCACTACCAGACTTGTCGTTGGAAGTACTTCGAGCCGGCGTATTGGGAACAACCTCGGGTTCTTCTTTCGGTATGTATTTCTGGGCCCTAATTTCATTCACTGACGTGCTGGAGGAGTCCTTGAATTTAAAACTACTAAAGAAATTGGTGATGTTTTTATTGATCGTAGTAGCTTCTTCTGGAATATCTATGGAGATGTGTTTTGGTTCTATGAAATTAAATATGAAATCGTCAGCCATTGAATTCCAAATCTTGAAATTCTGCGAATTCTTCCAGCTTTCAATAAATTTTGGGTTGAAGTGGGAGACATTGCCTATAGTTTTATTAGTTTCCCCGTTGAAGCCAGGAGGGTGCAGATTAAACCTCTCGACATATTGGGAATATCTCATAGTTGAAATCAAAGAGTTTAAGTAATCTTCAAATTGATGTCGTACATAATCATCACTTCCGACATATTTATCGTTGTTCTTTGGTTCTGATTGGACAACGTTAATCAAATGATTCATAAATCGTTTATCCAAGGAGCTTAATTTAAATTCATCTGGTTTGTAATATGCTTTTGGGTATGTCACCTCATGAGTATCTAAGTTGATCAATATGTCAACATTGAAAGTTTTAGCTTGATTGACAATTAGTAAATTAGAGCAACCGATCATAAAGCTCTGAACAGATAGTTCGTCCAATTGTTGTAATGGTAAGTAGGGATTCCAAAATGAATTCTTCGTATTAAAAATTTGTAGCGGTAACCCAAAGAACCTTAACATAGAAAGGCGATTTACAGTGTTTAAACTGGTTGGTTTTGCTAACGGTCCATTTGTTTCGATATAATCAATTAAGGGACAGCCCGAGTCATCTAAGTTGTTAATTAAATTAGGAATTAAAGATATTAAATTATTTTGAAACTGGGTCAATAATTGTAAGTTGGTATTTGAATAAATTATAATCTTCTTATCTAGAAGTAATGCCTTAAATATAACCATGAAATTTAATTTAAATTTTGTAATTGAAGATCTCAAGTTTAGATTTATAAAGTTTTCTTGTTCGTGTTCTACTATCAATTCTTTGAGTAGTTGGTTATCTTTCAACTTAAATTGATTGTTTAAATTGTCAAATAAATCCTCCAAGATTTCGAAATTGTTGAATGTTTCTTGTTGAAAATATGTTTTGGCGATAATTGATAACTTTTCCTTAATTTTTATAAAGATAGGTTGTTTTCTAACAATAACTACTATTGCCTTTTGAACAATCAGTCGTGTTATATCTTTATTTTCCTCTCTTTGCTCTGCCGATAATATGCTAGTTCTGACTTGCTGGACACAACTACACCCAAACAAGGTCTTCAAATATCTCGGATCATTATCAAATTCATTCATATCCTTTAAGCTATCGATAGATCGTTTACGTTTAAAGTCATAAACTAAATTAAAATTGGAAAAGGTTTCTTCAAACAAATGTGCTCCATCAGGTAATGCCAAGAAAGGGATGTTTTTAAATAAGTTAGAATCATAATTGGGATGATAATTCGATTTCCACCATTGAATTTCTGGACCCCTTTGATGATGGAAGTCAACCAAACAAACGGCAAATATCATATCATCTAATTTGGACTGTTCATCAATTGTATCAGAATTGGTATATTGATGAGCATGATTATTCTGCTGTTCAATTGGTAGCATTTTAATTTGAATTGACTTTCGTTTGTTTTCAGCAATAGTTTCCGTATCGGAAGTGTCTTGTATTGATAATGCAATCGCATCACAAGTTTTTGTTTTCCGAAGGTGTTCATCCATAATCGAAGTATCAGAAGATGTAAATTTCCTAATGGGATCAGAGCATACTGACTGCCTAACGGCCGGAAGATCTGAAGATGCAAGATTCTCTGACAGCACGGAAGTCAACGCCTTTTTAACTATTGGTTCATTGCGATAAGCTCTGGATCCTAATCTTATTGGACGAAGATTGAACTCCTCTTGTGTCGATTCTTTTGAATTTCTTTTGGTAGAATTCACACTTGATTTAGGTAAAGAGGAAAGTGGTTGAATTGGCGAATGTGACTCAATGGGACTTTTACCGCCAGAATTTCCTCTATTTTTAGATAACCTCAAGGGACGCAATTGAGGCTCACCACTATCATTAGATGAATTGCTATTGCCACTATTTCGTTTGTTATGACCCATATCTTCTTTGGGGATTGGACCTGATTCTATCGTCGATTGTGTACTGGGAGATTGAATCAGAGTCGTTGATTCACACACGATATCTTCTGTGGAACTATTGGTATCACTCATAAAATTTATTGTTCAAAATATGAACTAAGGTTGGTTGTTCAATGCTACGAAGGGTGGTTGTCCTATTTCAAGGGTCAGGATGGTTATATGGAATTAAATCAGCACAACCTACAATGATTATGATGATTTAATAGATTTTACATTCAAACAAAACTTTGGTTGATTCAATTTGCGTTCGCGTAAAATTTAAACAAAATACACGCTACCATACGCGGCGGTAGTTTTTAGTTTGCTTTGCAAATTGGTACCCAATTTTTGTTCTTTCCTATTTTGATCTCTTAATTAGCCTATCATATCATATCATATCATATCATTTGCTTAACCATTGAAAAGGCAGGCAAATCTTTGAACCATTTTTTGAACATGTATATGTAACATATCTTTATCAGGGCACACTCATTTGCTGCTTAATAGCATTCCATGAAGTGCATGTATGCTCACTCTTTAAAAAGACAACGGTCTCTAAACCTTATTTGATTTAATTGAACCGTTCATTGAATGTGGATGCTTAATAAGTATCTGTAACGGTTTTAAAGTGCCCGAAGGGTTTCGTTCTTTGCATTGGTTCAGTTGTTCTAAAATTTACCTTCATAAATTTTTTTTGTTCCAAATAATGACAAGAATTGCTGCAAAATTCTCAACAGTATCATTACAATCTACCACGCATTTACTACAACTAATCAACCCTCTCCAAAAAGTTAACGAGAGATATAACATAGCAAACTCATATATTAATATTTAAATAATATTACGTGGAATCAATCCATGTAATCAAGAATAGTTTGAAAAAACAAGAACAACATAGACATAATCAGAACAGAAAGGTTTGAAAAAAAGGCAGAGGCTATCCCATAAACATGATTTCTTTGATGGTCTTGAAACCCTTTTCAATACCAACAGCAAGAATATTCTCATGTTTTTGTTTCGCATTGACCTGCTTAAGATTCTCTTGCTTCTCCTCATCATTAAGCAGTAACTTGCGGTATTTGGTAACATGTTCAGCAAACACGGGTTCTTTATTCAATCTCTCATTGAATTCTTCTTCATTAGGAATAACAAATGAATCCTTTCGTTCTTTCCATTGTTGATAGTATTCATTCAAGACATGACAATATGCCACTCCCAATTTCTTACTGATTTTATTATACCTATAATAACTGAATATGAAAACATGGGGCATGACATTGAAGAATTGTCCCATAGGATCATCATCCTCAGGTTGTCTAAGACCATGACAAGCGGCTAAATACTTGCGATGACTTATCGAATAAAACTGATGAAAGAAAGATTCTAATCTATCTCTAAGCTCAGCAGCTTCTTGCGAATACGCTTTTGGTTCAGGGGAAATATGGGGAACAACGGTATTTTCCTTTGGAACTATTTCGGTTTCGTTTGGATTAGCAGGAATTGACATTATTGATTAAATTCTCTACAGTTAAAAGAAAACCAGGAAAGAGAAAAGGAAAAAGGCAAGAAACTAGGAATGGTTAAGTTAGAGATCCACATGGATTAAATGAAGTATTTATAAAATTTTCATACTTTCTTTAGGAATTAACTCATCGAATGATATTCGTAATAGTTTAATTTGAAACTAAGCACATGTGCCTAAATATTGTTAGCCCTGATTCATAAATTCTTTTGGCTGAAGTTTTGTCATACCAAGAAATTTTTCCTTTTTCTTGGGAATTTAATTAATTTTACTTATTAAATTGGGAAGAGAACTTCCAATTTGTTTTGCAAAGGTTGCATCATCATCCTTTCATTTGAAGGAAAAACCTATAATCACAAGTGGTTATGAATACCACTATACATATGATTGTAGAAAATCGGATTCATTGGATCTCAATTCCAAGAAACAAAATAAAAAGATGGTTAATTAGAGTTAATTTGATTGATTTATTAAGTTCGTTTCCAGCCGCAGCTTAAGAGTCACAGAAACTGCAAATATCAGCCAATTTACAGATTACATAGAACATGTAAAAATTGTTGTCATTTCAATTGACTTTGAAAAATGTGCAAATTGTGGAGTAGAAAAATGGCGGATTACTAATAAACGAAAATTATTCAAACAGCTTACACATACAGTGGTGTTTCCGACTTCTTTATATAAATACACCTGGATATTCTCATCTAGCGACTCCTGCAATCCACCCCAACAAACTCAATTATCCTTAAAGAAAATGGCATTTACCGTCGGACAACAATTCCCATCTGGTGTTGAATTTAATCACATTCCAATTCAATTTGAAGATTTATCATTGATTAATCCATTAAAATGTGATACCAGTGCCAAATTGGACGTAGACAAATTGATCGAGCAATTATCAGCTACTGATAAGCCATTGTTAGCCATAGTTAGTGTTCCAGGTGCTTTCACTCCTACTTGTACCGAACGCCATGTTCCAGGATATTTGTCAAACTTGGATAAGTTGGCTGAAAAGAAGGTTGGTGCTGTTATCGTGTTGGCATTTAATGATGTATTCGTGGTGAATGCTTGGGGTAAGGTTTTGGTTCAAGGATATGTTAAGGAGTTTACCAAAGATACCCCGCAAGTTTATTTTGCCAGTGATGGTGGGTTTAGTAACAAATTCGAATTAGCCGCTGATAGAAGTGGAGTCTTAAGAAATAAGAGATATGCTACTTTAATTGATACTAGAGATAAGACAGTTAAATATTTCGGAGTTGAAGTTGAAAGTGGTGTCCATGTTTCTGGAGTTGACAATATTTTAGCCGTTAAGTTATAAATAGGTTTGATTTATACATAGGAGTAGCATATATAGATAGATATCAAAATAAAATAACGTGCTTATTGATGGTGTTGGCTGATATAATAATTGTGAAAAGTCCTCAATTGCGCGGAGTCAAAAATAGACAAGATGTCTTTGACCGCTGCCCCCCCACCACAACCATCTACAATAGAATAATCCTTTTGGTAAAAATTGGCGTATGATGTAATCTGGCGAGCCTAATCCGGGTAACCAAAATTGAAAGAAAAACGTACTCCCGCCGATAAAACCCTTAGGTTAAACCAGGTTAAACGATGAACCTGAAATGAGATACAAAACGCAAGCTTCTGGAATATACATCATGTCAATTAATAAAGATCGCTCCTATTTCATGCATCCTGTTTTCCCTTCAATTACATCATTTTTCAAATGTGTGTTAATCCTTAATTTAGAAGGCGACAATGTAACACAACCGCAAATGACATAACTAGTCACGGGTACACGACTTCCCCGTTTAGAAATCTCACCCTTTTTTTAAGAGAGAAGCATCTAGATTGTTTGGTTCAACCAACAAAAAAAAATATCCTAAAAAAACCCCCTATCACCATAATAATAAACTCAAAAAAAAAGGTTTCTATCCACAAGTGCACGACTAACATAGTGAAAGTGAATATGAAAAATTTCCGATTGCGAATATAAATTTCATCATCATCCTTCAGTTTAAAAATTTAAACTTGTGTGAATTCTCTTTCTTTTTCCGATTTTATCAACTCAATTGCAATTGAATCTTATCATTATGTCCACTGTTTACTTCGATGTTGCCGCCAATGGCCAAAACTTAGGTAGAATTACCTTCAAATTATACAACGATGTTGTTCCAAAGACCGCTGAAAATTTCAGAGCTTTATGTACTGGTGAAAAGGGTTTCGGTTATGCTGGTTGTACCTTCCACAGAGTCATTCCTCAATTCATGTTACAAGGTGGTGACTTTACTCACGGTAATGGTACTGGTGGTAAGTCTATTTACGGTGCCAAGTTTGCTGATGAAAACTTCGTCAAGACCCATAACAAGCCAGGTTTATTAAGTATGGCCAATGCTGGTCCAAACACCAACGGTTCCCAATTCTTCATTACCACAGTTCCATGTCCATGGTTAGACGGTGCTCACGTTGTTTTTGGTGAAGTCGTTGAAGGTTTAGATGTTGTCAAGAAGGTTGAATCCTACGGTTCTTCTTCTGGTGCCACTGCTGCTACCATCACCATTGAAGCTTGTGGTGAATTGTAAGCTTCAAATTAACTGATCAATTGATTAGGACCGGAAATCTGTTCTATCTCTTACGTTAAAACAAAATCACTTGTAGGTTCTATTCTTTCTATAGTACCTGAACCAGAAGTAAAAGAAAATTAAACGATATTATAATCTGCTCTCTATAGTACCCAAACTGTTGATTACGGGAGTACATATTGTAATATTTTGAGCTCACCTGCCTTCGTTTAGCTCGCAATAGAACAACGGAACCAGAGTTAATTTTACTCAATGTAGTCATTTTTGTCCTTAATGATCAAGTCTTAATAAGATTTTTTGTCGCACAATTGGTTGCATACAAATGACGTGACATCAAGGTTGTCCACTATCGATTCCCTAAGGCGATCAAACATTGATGGCAAATGCTCAAAATCAATGGATATACAAAGTTGCGGATTTTTTAACGTAAACAAGGATAGCTCTGTAGTAAGTTTGATTTTTCAGTATTACCCGGTCTAGTTTTGAGAGGTTTGAGGGTTTTGATTGATTTTTTTCTTAACGAATTAGTCGGTACCACGTTGATCAGAGATCTCGGTTGCGCGCGTATCGAAACTAAGATGAGGTGGAAAAAGGATGAATTTCTTTTTAAAGTTTTAGGGATCAACCTCCTAAATAATAAAATACTCGAAGTTTCTGCAAGAAGTGATTCACACGAGGTAGATACCATTATTCTATCAACAAGCCTTAAGAACAGGAATCCTAGAATTATAACTGGGGCTTACACGTGTTGGCTTTTTTCATGTCTTACGTTCTAACATTGCAAAAACTTGAACTGAACAGGAGAAAGGGGGTCAAGTTTGGAGAAGACGATATATATAGCTAACTTCCAACAAAGTTCTCTAGATTGGTAAAAGCTACCTCAATGGACAAGAAAGGTTAACAGGTATCTGTAGCGATCTATTTATTCCTTAACTCGGTACACAAATTTCTTGTCACAATTCTGCTGTACCAGACGTTGCCAATAATATTTTAACTTCCTAGCAAGCCATATCTTTACTATATTCCCTTTCTCCAAACCATTCTCTAGAGAGAGGACCAGGTTGATTTACCATACAGTATGCCTCATGAATGGTCTTTCTTCCTGAAACCACAAACCACCCTTGAAATTAAATTCCAGTAACACAAATCTAAAAGGCTTAGTAAGCCGTTTAAGAAGAATCATAGGTTGCGATTAGGCTTACACGTGTTGGCTTTGGATCCTCCAATTTTTTTTTTTTGCAAGGCTACTCCGATGGAAAAGCTTTACAAGGAGATGATATGACATCTATACGGAAAGTTCTCGGTAGTACAAATGATAAGGAGGTTGCACATCATCCCTCATTTGATTCCAACCTTCAACTCTCTTCCTTCGCCTTATATCTCATCACCATCATTTGAAACTAAATTACTTAAATTTTGAAGTACGGAGAACAATAGCTGTTTTTTTCTGACACAAAGAAAGCAACCGAAATTATGGTTAACATTATCGTGATGGGTTGTTGTTGTTCGTGAGTTAAAAATGTACAGAAGCCATATAAATTAGATACGATAAGCCCACATGGGGTACAATTATTTCCTATTTTGCTATCGAGTATCTTTTAATTTAATTTAATTTAAGCATGGATGTATAATAATTTATATATAAATATGTTTAACTGTATGTATAGATTGAGTGAGATGCTATTCAGATATAATTTAGGAGAATGTAATTTTAAACTTAAACTTCCCCTTTTTGTTATAACCCATAACCTCTTATAAAGGTAATACATACCAAAGTTAGCCGCCCTTCAATCCATTGTCAATTTCACATTCTGCAAACTAATTAGTATTTCTTAGTTTGTTCCCTTTTATTTGTCTATATACTAGTTAGTTTGGAAGTCCAAGGTGTCAACAGATCAAATTCCTACAATGAAACAATCAGATAAGCTATTTAGAGCTCCAATAGACAAAGATTATGTTGTACTATACGTTGACAAATACTTATGTCAACTAATAAGTCATCCAATAGTCATATCAGTATTAATAATATCAATGTACAGTATTCTACAATATAGCCAATTATCAATTTTGCTATCAATGAGTAAAGAAACCTTCTCATGGGACTTTATTTTTATCGAAGATTATTACTATGATATGTTAAGCAATCTAATTAACATTATATTTATACTAAGGTTCCAATTCTTTGTTCAATTACCAATATACATTGAATCGTTGTTTTTTATATTCCAGAATATAGGATGTGTGGTTATATTAAGGCAAATAAGGCTGATTGATAACACATTAATAAAAATGTGCCTCTTGTCAGAAATTGCTGCTCCATATATGGTGTTCCTAGTTTCCATGATTGATACTACCGATAGGGATGAAAAGAATGAAGATGACCGTTATAGACAACGATTAAGAGATTGCAATAACTACTTTTTCCCATCATTTTTGAATTATTCAGCAATGTTAATAAACTTCGATTTCCCATTATTGAACGGATATGATGGTAATACATTTAGGAATCTTCAATTTTTGTATAAGGTATTGCTGTTTGTATTCAAGTTTCATTTGTTTTTCCAGTTTGTATTGTATGAATATGTTTCCATATTTTATGATTTATACAATATCAAAGATTATTCAGTTTTCTACATGAATGATACCATATATAACATCTCCAATAAAAATTTGGGTAAATCAAAAGGTATAAACTTTAGAAATTGCTGGTTGGTCTTAGTCTGCATATTTATTATCGTATTTGATGCAATCGTAATTTATATGAAACCCTAAGTGCCTAGTATCTGATATATTGCTAGAATAGATTATATATACAGTACATGTGTGTAAATTGAAAGGAAAGGATCGGCATGGAAAATTCTTAAGAATATATCTAGGACATTATAGACGGCAACGTAATATTCTTCTCGCTTCCCTCGGTAGCCAGTGGAATGGAAGTTGCAAACTTAATCTCTTCAACAATCTCCAAAAATCCCTAACCAAAGCTTTCCTATTTGATGGCTTCAATTCTACTTGTTTCTAATGGTTGCAAACTTCTGCAGCAGCATTAATTCATTTAATTCCAATCCTGAAATAATCGTAAGCTTGTAATACAACTGGGGTTTAATCTAAACAGCCCTCTTTTCTAAAAAAGTAGTGGTTCATGGACCTCCCAATATGAATAACAATCGCCCTTTCTCAAAAGGTTACAAGCCACGCCTCTCCTTCTACTTAAATGAATACTAGGATGCGTTAAAACTCCACGCGTATTCCATTTTGTTATTTTGCACCCATGTGTTTAGTACGTAAGCTATAATCCTTCTAAAATTTGAGAATTGAGTAGTGAGTAGCATCGATAGAAGAGTTTACTTAGAGCCAATTCCACACAATAATGGAAGCAACTGTAAGAGTACAAATCTTGAAGGAAAATAAGCTATATTTTCTTTCTGTATTAACTCTAATGATTTAATGATATTCTATGTAATGTAGTTCTGCCATAGACGAGATTAAAACTGTGTTCGCCATGGTTGCAAATTTTGCAACTAACTTTTTTTGGATGAACAATTTTACTGAACTACATGTGTCGATTAGATCGTAAAATACCTAAGAAACAATTTGAAGCTATGATGTAAGCAATGAATTAATCACCGGGGACAGCTCATTTCAAATTCGATTCGCTTGAAAGAATAGCATTTATCTTGTCATGTAGGGAGATCAAATGGTTTAAAACTCATATTGTGTAAAACACTGCAAATTAAGAAATTCAGAACCCAACTCTTACAATGCAAGAACAAGCTTCTCTTACAACAGGAATTATTCCAATGGATTTTGACTGCAAAATCTAGAAGTTCAATGGTACAATAGTTGACGATTGTGGGAACGATGACTTTCGCAATCTCCAACTACAATGTTTTCAACCAACAGACGATTTTTTTCTAGGTCGTAACATCTTTCAGTGAAGAAATAAAGAATAAATCATCGTTGAAAATAGGATTCCTTTCCTTTCAAAGAGGTTGCTAAATGCCGATAAAAGTCTTCCATTAAAGCAAATTTATAATAATAATACATACACAAAACCCTTCATTCATACGATGCAAACCTGTAATAATAACTACCAACCAATGCACTATGAAGCTTTTCGGGGGTAAACTTTTTGGAACGAACTTCTTCGATTGCTTTACTAACATCGCTAATTGAAGCACTTCCATTTACAAAATTGTCATTTCCCAATTCTTCATCGACTTCCTCATCGTTGCTCTCGATTTCGTCATCAATTTTTTGAACATCTTCTTCAAAGGTTCTTCGCTCCTGTTCTTCATCCATCCAAATGTCTGCCCATTCTTCAACCTCTTCCATCTCTTCTTCACCATATGGAGCGTCCTTCATCAACATAGCAACCAACCCCCTTTCATGCATTTTAGATTCTTCCATATCACGTTCTTCTAATTCTTGAAATTCCTGGTCAAGTAGCATATTCTCATACTCTTCATCTATTATATCTACAACTTCTAATTTCTTATCTTGGGCTATGATTGAAGGTTGGCTCATCAAGATACTTGGGTTTACCTGTTTGAGTGAATCTATGTGAATAATGCTACCATCTGGGATTTGTTGCTTTTCCTGTAGTTCTTCAGTTTCTGGAGATATGATGAATGACAAAGGGGTATTTGTTGATTCTATTCTCTGCGACAATCTCGATTGATGGGATTTATATCGATTCGAAACTCGCTTCCAGTAATTTCCCAATATAAACAATTGATTCGGATTTCTATAACCGAGTTTCTGGATTGCAGTACTAATATCTGACTTTATGATAGTATGATTTGGAGGATTGTTTGATATGACTGTTAAAACTATCGATCTCGTAACTTGACTAATAAGTTCTTCTAGCATTATCAACACTTCTATTCCAAGTTTAGGAGCTTCTGGACGTAAAAATATGGGTTCGTCCTGAGAGACAAATTCGTCTTTTACAAACTCTGATACCTCGTTAAGTTTGTCCACGCTTATTACAGAAGTTTGGGGGTAATTCTCAATACTTCTATCAAAATTCTTCTCTCTTCTCAAGTCACGTCGCCTCTCTCGCTTGGTTATTAGTAACAGTTGAATTTCTTCATATTTTATAAAATATTCTGATATCTCATATGCAATAGGTAATTGATCATACCTTAACAATTTCGATGACCATTTTCGTAGTTTATACTTGTTCCTTTTAGATTGTTTTCGAGATTTCCATCTTTTCAACTCTTGTTTTAATACATTAAAATAGCTCATAATTTCAACAATAGATTTACTCTTTAGTCGAGAATGAATGAGATCAATACGATGTATACTGAATTTACTCAAACTGTCAAAGAAAATTTCCTTTTCAGTTGGGGTCCATAATGTACCGGGAGTACTCTCTTTACTTAATGTAATGGTATTAGATGTATCCGACTTTCGTTTTTGGACGTATACATCACCCGAATGGGTGATTTTAGTGTATCTTAGTTGGTGGTATGGTTGTGACGTTGGATTGAATGTATGTTTTACAAACCGGTTATAGAACTCCAAGTATTTCTTATTACCCTGAAACCTAGCAGCTTGTCGTACTCGTTCGGGTTTTACTCTATGTGATGACGGTCCCGTGGACTCCTCTTCAGACATTTAAAATATGACTCGCCGATGTGGTTTTGTAATCAATGGTTTATTGATTTTTTTAATTTAGAAATTTATCAATCTCGGATAAACAACATTTGAGATGGAGAGGTGTTTTTTTTTTTCTTTCGTTTCTTGAGGTGTTTCCTTATTATTTAGGTTCATTCATCTAAAAAATAAATTACTAATTTAAATAACTTTTATTAAAATTTCATTTCATAAACAACATTAAAAGACTGAAGGGGAGAAGTAAATGCTATATATGCCTTTTCTCTACTCATATACTAATTACATCGACTCTTTCGGATAATTCCTCAACCATCTGTCTATTCGAATCTTCGCGATGTTTCTGGTCACGTACAACTTCCTCTTCATCACCCGAATCATCAGTAGTATCCACCCATTCTTCTTCCTCCTCCTCCTCATCATCAACGATGTCATCTTTCCTACTATTATGATATCCGTCTTGTAAAATTTCAGGCAAGAACGGTTTGGGTACATCATCATCCAAGCCAGCTTCTATGGTCACCAAATTACTAGTCAGCTCAACAATTTCAACATACTCTTCAGGAATCAATCCATTTTCCCCCGTTTCAGGATCTTCGGCAACCAACCATCCTTGTCCATGTCGATAACTGATCCATATAATTTGTCCTTCGGTTAGCTTTATCTCGTTATCATTTTCAGGAATAAAATCAAACAATGCCCTAGCTTTTCGATTGATTTCATCTCGATGATAATCATCATCGTCATCATCCTCGTCTTGGTCACCATAATTCTCATTATTGTAATCGCTCTGGCTGGCATGTTCGTTGTTTCCCCGACGCATCATATACTCGGACGTTGAAGATGGTGAAGAACTGAGATCTTCTTCTGAGTCTGGGGATGGGAATTGTCCTGTATGAAGTGGATGGGAATCCGGATATGCATAATCCCTAATCGATGTAGATGATGGAAATAGATTACTGAGCGTATGTGACATCGTAGTTGTATAAGTGTGAGCAATTATGTAGTTTTTGAATTAATGTGGTATTAGATTGAAACCAAACGTCGTGAGTAAAAGCTGAAAGTTGTATTTACTAAATCCCAAAATATCAAAGTTTTCTAATTAGTTCAAATACAAAAGGTAACTGCCTATTTGTACTTATTACTATTTTTGTTGCTCTTCTTCTACACACTGTTGTAGCTACGGTGGGAGTAACTACTCTGATTTGTTAAGGTTATACCATCATATTATTTCCACTAATTAGTAACTATCTGCTGGTATTTTTTGTCGTGGATTTTTGCATTTGCTGGTTAAGCAAATCAGAGTTACTAAACTGTAAAATTAAAAACGCACTAAGTACTGGGCAATTTACCAAACATAAGTAAGTAACAACAAAAACAGTTATAAGTCGGTTTGGTTTATCGACTGCAAGACTAAAGGACATAATTGATCCTTTCGATTATGATAGGGTGAACCTGAACCATTTTATCCCCGGTGGAACAACGTAAAATGTGATTTGAATGAAATGAGAATCAATCAGAGAGACAATGTCGTTCCAGTATTTTCGAACCAATGTCGCAATTCTTTGTAGTATTTTATTTTAAAAATTTTCAACCTAGTTAAAGGAAAGATACTCCGAACTAAACAAACCGTTACATTTGCACCCTCGACAGACAGTATGGATCCGGCTGAAGAACAACAACAGGAATTGGAGGTCCTCCAATCAATATATCCTGATGAACTCACAATAATCAATGATACTAGTTTTATAATTCGCATCAATTTGGATACTCCATCCGAAAGAAAACATGCACTTAATTTACAAGTTAAATACCCTCCTACATATCCTGAAGTCATACCGGAATTATACCTAGAAGTAACAGAAGATGACGATGACGACGAGTACGAGAACGAAGATGGTTATTACGATGACGAGGATGATGACGAGGATGATGATGATACCAAGGCCGCGAAATTGGCTCTTAATATGAGTGAAACCATTGAATTCACAAGAAGTGAGTTAAATCAACTTTTGGAAAAGCTTAACGAAGAATCAGAGATGAATATAGGGATGCCATCAGTATTTGCTTTAGCTACTCATTTAAAAGATGAAGCTGAAGCATTATTTGAACGAATCTTGAAAGATAAAGAAGAGGCATACGAATGTGAACGGGAAGCAAAAGAACGAGAAGAACAAAAGAAGTTTATCGGGACAAAAGTTACTAAAGAACTGTTTGCCGAGTGGAGGAACAAATTCCGAGCCGAAATCAAGTATGATGAACGATTACAAGAACGGTTTGAAAATATGCATCAAGGGAAATTGACTGGTAGACAGATATTCGAAAGGGGATTAGCTGGGAATGAAGAAGATACTAATCCTAATGATGATGAAATAGTGGATAGCATAAAGAAGGTCAGCATTTAAGAGATGGCATTTTACTTGTATAGATATGTTTTTAGCATAATTCATACCACAATACCGCAATTTTTAGTTGTAGCCGTACACAATTCTATAGTTAAGCTTCTATACTCCCAATTATCCCTTTGAGCTTCGTTTTATAATATTCTTGACGGAAGACTTGCAACGGACTGTGAGACTCATTGTCTGACTTGATGAGTAAGCTCTCTTTTTCGATTCAATTTGTCATCCGATGTACTTTTCCGTTCTAGTAACAGTATTTATATATAAAGGTTGTAGGTTCGAGTGATTATTACAACCGACAGGTAAATAGAAAGAATATCACTATTCCGTGTGGGGAATTTTCTTTTAGTAGCCGATTCTTTGCCATTTCCTGATCTCTGTGCCGAAATTTGGGAAGCAACTGCATTTTTTCATCTGTCCCTGCCCCACCCAACTAGAAATTTCAACCCAAAGCTAGCAATACTTATCGGAAAGAATTAAAGATAAACCCAGAGTAGTTAGTGGACGATACTTTTGCTCAAGATACATCCATTCCGATATACAATAATTGATATGCGGAATTAGGGCATTTGTGAACTGTGTGTGCGGTACAATCTTAACCGCTAAGACGAAAATGTTACAACCGAATGTTATTGTGAGAAAAATTAATACCCATCACAAAATCTATAAATTCTTAGAGTGCAATACACCAATTGTGGCAATTTCATATAGCACATTGCGAAGCAATGAATCGTCAAGTTTGATCGGTAAGAATTTCAGGCACGATTAGTCTTATACTATTACGTTGTGGGATTTCTTTGTTAATAAGGTTGTTAAAAAATAGAACATACAATCCAAATTTGTCGGGCGGGCTTTAATTCCTAATTAAGCAATCTCGGGAGGATGATTCCACAAAACTAAAATTTAGTGCTTCCGATTTCTCACAACTTTTCATGAGCTTCTCCCTCCATGCAGAGAACCTATACCGGTTTACACCGTTCTGAAATACAATTCCAATTAAAATATACTATTAAAATTGCTTCTATAAATTATCTCTTATGTATATAATTAATGAATAAATAAATATGTACCCATAAACACCATTAAAACCACCTGTCTACTCTATAAAATTAACATAAATCCGTGTCTCATAAACTTTTATTGGAAACTTCTCGTATTCATCTAGAATACGTGTTCCAATGATATTTGAGGTGTTTCACGTCTTATCAACTCTGCTGCACTGTCTTCATTTTGATGATGCTGATGTACTGACTTTGGATACTTTTCTTTGCCTTTGGTTCTGATAAAATAATCATGATGCTCTGTAATGTCATGTTCCTCTACTTCTTCATCCGATAAAGAGCTTGCGTTGGACAATTCAGGTAATGATATGATACTTTCTTCATAGCTTTCTTCGTCTTCCGAATCGCTGCTGTAATAGTCTTCTCCCTCTTCCTCTTCTTCTATTGAATGAAGGTTTAACACAGGAAGTTCCCTAAATGAAGGGGTTGGTAGTATTCTAGGTTTTGACTCGTCGTTTTGTTGTACTCCTTCATTTTCTTGTTCTTCTACGTCTTGTTCTTCATCAGAATAGTAGTAATCATCAGAATCAGAGCTACTAGAATATTCATCTTCCCAATCATCGTCCTCGACATCATCTTCATCCGAATCCACTTCGTGTTCAGCATAGTAGTACATTGGTGAATATTCAGCAACAGTATGTTCCTCTTCTTCATCGGAGTCATCATCATCAATTTCATATTCCATCACAGATGTTTTGTATTCATGGCGACTTGGTTTGATGGGCACGTTAAATGTCACATGTTGTTGAGATGATTGTTGGGATTTTTTCGTTGGTATAGTTGCTCTCTTCTCAGTTTCGTCGTGTATGTAGTCCATTATATTATCCAACATATTAGCTTGCACCACCAAATTTCTTAATGATGCTTTTGGTGAATTTGCTTCTTTGGTAAGCTTTGATCTAACCTTAGATGCTAATATATAAGTTTCTGCAAAAGATAAGGTTGACATTGTGGTATATGTTTTTATGAATTAGTTGAAGATAGGAATAGGAAATAGAGATCTAGAAAAAAAATGCTTGAATCGCCGTTATATTTATATTTGTCAGTTAATCGGGAGATGTGAACTATTATTTTTTAGCGGTCGTTTCATTCGGATTTATTTGAGTCAAATTTGTCATAATTATTTTTATTTACATTTCTAATACTTAAAAAAATAATATAATATTTTTTCGGAAGATATTTGTATGCAATAATTCACGCATTACATAAACCTTTGAAGCGCTGGATTTAAATCCCTCAAGTTATTTCCGATCCGATTCCCAAACGGATGTTAACTTTGCGTTTTTTCTCATAATATCCGAGCACTTTTTTTTTGGTTTATTTAGTGCATCATCGTTTCCAACTTTAATTGCTCATATTTGTTTACATACGGATGCTGTACCTACATCGGAAATGTGTCATATTGGACAGAGGTGGGAAATAGTACCTCGCGTAACCTACACATCGCTAAGGACTCTAAATCGCAAGAAGCCCGAAAAGAATCAAAGATTGGGTATTAGTATATCATTGAAGGAGTTTATTGCCATATGAAACTGCATAGCCGTTTTGTTCGAAAAAAAAGAAAATAGAGTTGCACAGAAATTATTTTTTAGCTTGTACATAGAGAGGGGGATTTGGTGATGACTAACATCAATTTGTAAGCAGTTGATTTAAAAGCATGGATTTACTTTGGTGTACACAACCATTTGCTCGTCACTATCCATGAGTGCTGGAAGTACATCTAGCTAATCCCTTCAAATCAACTGTACTACTTTATCTTTCAGTTGGGTTGAAAGTTAAGTGGTATCCCAATGAGAAGCCAATGCAGGAGTTGTTCGAATAGATGATATCACATTATTGCACTTTTTTTTATTTCTTTACGAGATCCACCCCTCCTTCTAGAATCACTTAAACTTATTCATTACGCGGAATTAAATGTAACTAACTCCACAGTCTAATTTATTTTCATTGGACTTAACGGGTCAACATTGGATTAGTTTCTTATGTAATCGGATCGTTTCTGGGGAATGACTTGTATTTCAAAAGTCATCAAGAGGTTGTGATGATTAACACCTTTTTCAAAGTTGTTTCGCTGTTAAGGCGCCAACGTCGGTTCGTGGATATTGAGCTATCTCCATTGGATGAGGCTCAGCTTGCATTGTGGACGCTGCGACTATCGTAATTCGTGTCGAGTTGTGATAGAAGTAGTATCTGGTTTAATAAAAGTTTTTTAGGGTTATTTAAAAATGTATTGTATATACACTTTTTTATATGGTATTTAGTTTTAAATAAACGCCCATTAAAAAAAAAAAAAAAAACTGCCAAGGTGATATCTGCAGATTGCATAAGAATCTAATCAAGCATCTTATCGTTTTCTTGCAAGAATTAGCAACCATACTTCTTGGTGTGGACTTTCTTGGACTTGGCGTATAGTCCATTCCACTTTATACCTTGCGTAGTGTCTATATCAGTGAGGGTTTTGAACCAAACGGTCTGGAACTCATTTGCGGTTTATTTATTTTCATCGGACCGGATTA
Source organism: Hemisphaericaspora xylofermentans (assembly GCA_002105455.1). NCBI lineage: Eukaryota > Fungi > Ascomycota > Pichiomycetes > Serinales > Debaryomycetaceae > Hemisphaericaspora > Hemisphaericaspora xylofermentans. Next base: position 59,867 of record NDXA01000046.1, on the reverse strand, counting down.
GTTATAGCCTCCTCTAAACGAACTACAAAATTAATCAAAACTGAAAAGAAAAGAAATCAAAAGGAAATAAGGTTCAACCTGTCCCTTTTAGGACATGAATCCGAACAGTTAGGTTCGTTTTTTAAATCCGTGCCTAAAAAATGTCAAAAAATTTGCATATGTATTGTGGGGAACCAACCACACTAGTGGTTAATGAGAGAGTTAGTCTTTACGATAAACAAACCCGTTCAGACAGAAATGTTAACTGAAGATGTTTGGGTAACATAAAAGAGTGGAAACGCAAATCACTAGAAGCGGGCCAATAGTTACACACGTCATAGTTTTGAAAGCGTATTATTTTTTAAGAACACAAAGTTGGAGTTTTTCCGAGGTATAAATATAAAACACAGTTCACTCCACGGGCCGCGTAATTATTCTTTTGAAGAGACTATTTGACTTTATCTGAACGGCTTACTTCACAGGTAGATTACCAGTACATATGTCATATACCTTAACTGCATGCCGATTCAATCGTATAGAGGCAAGGGGAATTGTGCGATTTTCACTCAACTATTACAATTCTCTCAGAAATTGTCAACTGTAGCAACTATAAGGAAAATATCATGCTCCTAATTTCTGAATCGTACGTCTAATGGTCCATGATAAAATGAAGAAGATCATTTTACTGCAGCACGAGCACTAAAGTAAAACGCACGCAACAATCTTTCGATAATATCAAATTGGAAAACTATAAACGATATACTTGCAGCCAACTATTGTGCAAACATCTCACATTGGCGGATGTTGAGAACAAGTAGCTTATTATGCAAGACAAAAACGGAACCATATCTCATGAGCGCTCCGGCGCTAGAGCCGAGATTCGAAATCTACTAAAATCCGGTGATAGGCGCTCATTCCAGGCAGTTCTTGTTGTTCTCTGTGCCCATAGTTGGATAGGTCTTCGGTTTCAGTTATTGATCCATGAACAAGCTTGTAAATCCCGGAGCTTGTTCTTTCATTTACCTACCGGAAAGTTCTACTAGAAAACGTCACCAATAGACGGTATTAATTGCCAGAGGTACATTGCAAATAATAAATTGGTTGCAAGAAGTTGATGAGATTCCTCCCACTCTACTAATTTTCAAATGAAAATTCCTTGGGCTCCCACTTCTCCAGCCCCAATTTTTAGCAACATAAATTTTTCTACAACATGAATGACATTCAAACGCAAATATCCATTTTCAGTTTCGAACAATGCTTCTCTCTTTATAAAGAACTTTTTATATTATTTTGTTTATATAAAGTTTGGAAAAAAATTACACAGATTGATGCTAGGACGCATGATAAATTATGAAACTTTCAAGTGGTTGGTAGGACATGTCATTAAAAGGTATTTCATTAATTATTTCTCTCGGATAAATCTAACTAAATTCTTTAATCGAATAAACCGAAACCCATGTCGTCATCAGATTCTTCAGCAGCTTCTTCTTCCTTGGCTTCTTCAGCAGCGGCAGCATCACCACCGGCGGCAGCAGCACCGGCAGCTGGAGCAGCGGCAGCAGGACCAGCAGCAGCGAAGGAGAATAATAATTCCTTTAAGTTCTTACCTTCAACGGCCTTGGCGAAAACATCAGCCCAGACAGATTCAACAGAGGCACCAGCCGCATTGGTGATGGCTAATAACTTTTCGGAGGTGATTTCTTGTTCAGCGTCTGCTAAGATTAAGGCAGCGTAGGAAACGGAAGCTTCGGCGGACATTACTGGTATGTTGTTATGTATATGTAGCTAAAAGGGGATCTTTCTATCACGCACTTAATGTACCAATTTGATGAAATATTTTCAGTGAAAATTGACTGTACCAGTAGTTTGAGAGGTGGAAGAGACAGAAAAAATTGATATTGGTTTATGCACGTAAAAATCATTAGTGTTAGGGTTGGTGCCCTAAAAAATACAGTTCACGTGATATAAATATTCCGCAAACAATTTTTTTGCCAAGAATGGAATTTATGAAGATAAATTTATATGGTAAATGACTTTTTTATATGGTATTTAGTTTTAAATAAACGCCCATTAAAAAAAAAACGATTATGATTAAAGACGAGTTACTTTTTATATTAGTAACTAAAGACCCTGCCCGTAACAATAATACACAAAAGATAGGATGTACTTTTTTCTTATTTCAAAATATATACAAGCCGAATCAAAAGCTATCCTAAAAAGATGACTAAATATGTTTGAAAAAAATGGTTGTTGGGATTCGAACCTCCTAGTTCAAGAACTTAGAAATTGAAGATAACCAGCTTCTGTATTCATCTTCTTCTTTGTGCTCACTGTAAGTAATGATAAAATCAGCTAATTCGCCATCAATACCCTTTTCAGCAAGATAAGTTTCGAATTCGGTTTGTAAGGATTCATCTAAATCAGAGAAGCTTGGACCTTGGTAAGCGACACTTTCGTTGTATGCTTCCTTTGCGTCGTTACTAAGATGAGCAGAAATTTTATTGTGTGGGACAATAGAATCAATCAAAAAGGTTTCCTCACTGTTTTGCAACAACAAGTTCAAGATTAATCCAGTGTCTTGTTTTTGGTTTTCAACAACGACCTTAACATTGCAGAAAGTTTGATCAAAGGATTCCTCTTCTTGCTCTTCGATTTCTAAGTTTTCATTCAATGGTAAGGTAGCGACATCATCAATATCAAAGAAAACATGAATAATGTTTCCAGTAGTCTTATCGACCTTGACAAGTTCGACGTTGGATTGACCTGGTGTAGAAACGACCTTCAACCCTTGTTCTTCTAAGTATTCTTGATAAGTTGTGTCAATTTCATTAGGAACACCCTTTGCAACCTTCAATTCTTCATTGATAATCTTTTGGAGAGGCTTTTCTGGTGCAGTGAACTTGATTGCAGTATTGGCAAACGAACGAATGTTTTGCGAAGCGACTAACTTGGTTAAAACTGGGATTGAACGTTTGGAAACTGCAGCAATGGCTAATCTCTTGGATAATTGAGCACGTAAGGTGGTTGATACTAAGCTAGACATGATGGATTGATTTGTATGAAACCGAAAAGCAGTTGGTTTCTAGTGAATAAGTCCTGAGAGCTTATTTTCAGAAAAGGGGGATGTTGGTGATGCCTCTTTGTCAACAAAAAAAAATCTCCTCGGGGTAGTGCACTTTGGTCAAGAACATTCTATCGAATTATTCAACATCAAGCACGTTGTAGAGCAGAATGGATACAGGAATACTAAAGGGATTATGATAACGAGCTTGTAAATTAAGATTACGTAAAAAAAATTAGTAGTATACACAGTTACATAAATAATTCGTCAATCGAAGGCCTGAATTGTGTGAGTGGAATTAGTTTTTAGTGATTGCAAATTCCTACATCCCTTTCGTGTGTTTGTTTTGTTTTGTTGCTTTTCATAGAGAATTAAGATATTCCTGTACGAAAGTGGAACCTCCTCTGTACTTTCTTCCTTGATACTTTTCGTAAATGGCTTTATGGTGTTTGATTGGATCTTGGCAAGACTCCAATAAGGCCTCGGCTAGTGGCTTTAATTGTCTTTCGGAATATCCACTATAGAAAACATGGAATTCAGTCCAATGCCCATTCTTTAATAATTTCCTTGATAAATAATGAGCTCCTGCAGCTAGCCAACTAGGGGCAGCAGCAATAAAACGAGAATCTATCACAGTGATTTCCAAGAAATACTTTGCCAAAGTTCTAGTCTCATAATCATAATTGTCTGCCTTTGAAATTCTTCGTAAGAAAGACATTGGTCCTGGAAATCCCAAATCAAATTCCAATACATCAATCATGAAACGTTCTGCTTTGAGAAATTCGTCTACAGTGTATGCATTGTCGGCCATATAAGCCACTTCTTCTATTGTTGGACAGTTGATTTCTTCGTATTTCGCAGCGATGATTAAGGCTACTGCTCCCACAAGTTGGAAACGTGATAATGATACTTTTCGCTTGGACAAAAACCGATCAATATAGTTCACAGTTAAATATAACGTTTCTGGTAATAAATTAAACCGCGAATGCACTTGCACAACCCAGTCTATTAATACCACTCTCATCTCCCATTTTAACTCATCTTGATGATCTATATAGTTTGGATCTGGTAGCATTTTCTCCTCCAACTCATGCAAATAGTTGAATATTTCAGGAGCGTATTCCGCAACCATTGTAGGATCGTATGTGTCTTCATCTTCCTCATCTAAGGTTGAACGCGAAAACTTTCGAATAACATATTTGATTTCATGTATGTCGGCAGAAGTCCATATAGGTTGCATTGGGACATGGGTGCAAAATGGGGATACTATTGGATTGTGCTGGTCATGTTCATAATTTATTGTTTGCTTATGTTGTCCTTCTTTGTTATGATGTTCGTTACTAGTTAAGTCTACATCTTCAATTATTTCTGCAGTCTCATCACCCCCTGGTATATTCCTGGAATCTACTCTCAGGTATGGTTCTCCTTCTTCAAAATCATCATCCAATTTTTCAAAATGAGTTTCGTTGATATCAACATCGGGAATATTTTCTTTATCTTCGTCGTCCTTGTCTTGAACATCAACTTTATGTTGTAGCTCATTTTCTTGGTCTTTGATTCCTCCCCCCTTTATCGATGTGGTCTCCAATCGTGGTTTTTTAAATTGATGGAGATCAGCTGGTTGTATCTCAACTTGCGTGTCTTGATGCTGTTTGTAAATGGGGATTTTCCCTTGCGATTGTGAATGAGAATGGGAATGTTTTGGTTTATAAGTATGAACGAAACTCTGGTTTTCTTGCGCTGTGAGATCTCCCAATGCTTCTCTATGAGGATTTAATGAAGGTACGTAATTATTTGAAACATTAGTTAGATTTGTGCTTGAATTGGATTTAGATTTGATTGGAAGGCTATGGATTTTGTTTTCGTCACTAAAGGACTTTGCTCTAAATGTCCTCATTTGATCAGATCTTATTTCTAAATCTCAATGAAGGGTGTACCAAGTCTATCGGATGGATTAAGCTCAAGCGTGGATGGAGTTTGTGATTTTCCTGTTTGTTTATATTTTTTTGTTGCCTCACACCAATTTGGGAATTGTAAAAATTGCAAAACAAAATTGATAATTACGATTCGTACTTGAGATGGCCAAACTACTTAATTTCTAATAAAACAACGTAGCAAAGGGAATTTGAAGCGTATATTGATACTTAGGTGAATGTTACTATGTTCTTATGTATCTTTTAGCTTTGAATGAACGGATTAACAGTGTATATGATATATGGGTACAGGAATCTAAAAACTATCTCAAAACTCTGATCTGAAAATAACGTAACGAATGTGGGAATTTTGCTTTTATAATGACAAAATAGTTGGGAATGTCGAGTATGAAGATAGTTTTATGCTAGTACAGGGGAAGTACTGAAGCTGAGAGTCTTGTGGAAAGGGAAACCTGTTGTTCGTCTAAATCTAAAGAATGATGGGTGATGTATACTAAGAATGTCAATATGATACTGCAATATTTCGATAATGATTGAGGAAACCAGAGATATAAGGAACAAGAAGAGGAAGAAGGTATGAAGGGAAAGGGGTGTTTATAAAAATTGGTTAATGTATGGAGACAATAAAACCAACACTAGCTGAAATCAAAACAAACCACAAAAACACCAAATGTTTTTTGAAATCGTTTCTAAAGTTTGTGAAATGTCAATTTCATTAAAATTTCATTGCTCAAATCTAGATCATAATATAAATAAAGACTTGGGAGTAACTAGCTATCTACTTCTGTTTGCTTGTTCTATTTCTTTGGTAGAGGTTGTCGATTTCATGTCAAACATAAGGTTTAAGATTGAGATTAATTTACGTGTATCAGGTAACATTGTATTTGTATGAAAATCAAAAATTCTATGGAGAAAAAAAAACACGCTAATCAAAAAAACAGCGCAGATTTAAACACAACAAGAACAAGAACGAGAACAAAATAACTGTATTACATGGAGTTCAAATATCTGGTAGCACCACACTCAATAAATCTTCAAACTTTGTCGTATTAAACTGAGCACTTGGAATTATCGTTGCATTTTCTTTTATTCTAAGTTTGAAGTGAAACTACAACGCCGCCGCATTCGCCATGAATGAAAGTCGTTTTGTCTTTAATTCCTCCTCGTGTCCATTCCTTTCGCCTTTTACCATTGTTGTTTCCTCCAAGGAAAACCTTTGGTATTTAGTTGGTCGTCGAATCGTGCACAATCTAGGATAGTGCATAATGTTATCATTTGGTTTACGGAAGAACCAGTTTTCAATTCCGATCTTTCGTAACAGCCAAATATTAACGTGACTCGCTATAATGCGAGAGCGGTGCTTTCTGAGTTTGGAAGTACTTGTCATGGTATGGAAATTTTCAAACTGTAACATACAACCTGTAAATTCCCTTACAAGTTTTGCGGGCCATTGCCTATTCAGGAAATTGCCACAGTAGAGGAACAGGGAATCCTACCAAACTTAAAAGATAAGCTTCTGCGCAGAAAACATCGCGATTGAGCACCACATAACAACCTCTGATATCTTCACTATGGCATCACTAAAGTTGTAGTTGGTCACTTTTTTTGTTACAAGCGTACTGCTAGTTCCTGCAAGATGTCGTTCACTGGACTATTGGTTTTGCGACACTTGCACTTGCAGTATTTCATCTTACATTGCTTTATCTCACAAATATTTTTGTCGTAATTCTATCTTGTTGTCGCTACTTTAAATTCTTTTGTCTGTCAAATTTTTTGGCGTGGCTGCGTGTTGTTTCTCAATTTGGAATCGGGAATTCCATGAATAGAATCTAAATCTCGTTACAAAGAGTATTGTTTCTATTGTTTTTTTCTCCAGCCATTAATGAAGCCTAAACTTTAGAAAACTTGCAATTGGCAATTGTCATTACAACCAAACAATCATAACGAAAACAAGAATTTGATCAGAAGTCAACGTAAACGGTTCAAAAATCTGGGGAAAGACAATTATGGCCGTTTTATTCGACAAACGAAGTCTTTTGACAGGAAGAATACAGTTGAATGTAATAATAAACTTACGAAGCTCTGTATCATCGTTGCAAGAAGATAGTCTTTCTTTCAGTGCGTTTGAAAAGTGCCACCTATATGATTGTTTTGTGTAGTAGAGATAGCCTCGCAAGAAAACGACTCCAACAAAAATACTTCTGGATAGGTTCCGATACCTCGCTAGGTACAACCTCGAAGTTTTGCAGTTGTAAATTTGCAGAATTGGTGGGGGTTGACTGGGACGCAACTGCAGAAAAGGGGGTTGAACAAATACCCACAAAAAAAATAATGTAAATCCGAACATAGATCTTGCAAATTTTCTTATTTAATTCAACATGTTACTCACAAAAGGTTAACTGTACTAGCCTTTTAAATGATGATAGGAAGGTAGATTCCTTACAAGTCAACATTTCCCTGTTTCTAAACCATTTGTTTTGATTCTTTGCCTTGTTTTGGTTGTTCTAATTGAATTATTCCCCCCAAATCCTCGAGAATTTTTCTTCTTGCCCCCTAAGAAAATAGCAAAAAATTTAAGAAAATTAAACTGCCCAAGAACAAGTCAAAGCCATCACACCATACAGCAAAGTACATAGGTTAGCTGGACAAAATAGTGAAACCGTTGAAATTGAATGACCGCCCAAGATTTCTTGTGGGAACGGTTGTCATGATATATTATGCGAATGCAAACTAAAATATAATTTTAATGTATCAGCATTAACTGTATAACTGAAAATCTATAAAGTTCTCTTTTTATTTTAGACTTATATATAATTATGATACAAAATACAAAACAAATATAAAATTAAAAAGGATAAGGTCTACCTTTCTGGATCTACCGAAAAGAGTATTATTAAAGGTTGTAAAGGTATTAAAACGGAATTTGAAGAATTGAAAGTTATGCCCAACGTTGTATCAATAACAGACTTGTAAGGTATTCTTTTAAATAGACTCCCAATCAAAAGACATCTCATCTAAATCAATGGTATCATTCTCTTGGAAGTAAGCGCGAGAATTGGATTGTCTTGGAGCCTTAGGACAATTGTTTCTTTGCCAATCTATTATTCTCTCCTGTGGAGTTTTGAAACAGTCAATATATTCGTAGCTTTTTGATGATAATGGTGTTTGTGGTTCTTGTTTTCGCTCTAATGAAGGGGGTGGAGTATTTAGTATCAATTCATCAAATGAACGTTGAGGCAATATGATATTTTCTTCTGTTTCCGTATCAATTAGGTCTTGCACTATTTGTAATACTTCTGTTTTCACCAACGAATCGTCAAGCATAGATAACTTAAATTGCATTAATGATAACTTTTCCAGAATCTCTGATGAAGTTCTCTGTTTCTTCCTTATTGGATATGGAGTCATTGGTGTATCTAGCATGTTATGGAAGTTGTTTGAGAATGTATGAGGAGGTGACAATTGCTGTTGAAGGGTAGTTGCCCTTGGAGGATTGAAAGACAAAGGTGATTGTAATTGTTGTAACATATTTTATAATTCCTATATCATCTGTTGACGAAAAGAAAAGTTTCAGGTTTTTCAATTGAAGTTTTTAAATATTGGAAATTTGAAGGTTTATTTATATTTGGAATAGAACACAAATTCATGGCGTGGGGGGTTGGGAAAGTAAGGGAATTGTAATATTGTTTTGTTGTGCCAAAGAAGAAATTCTAAATAATTAAACAATTCCTTCGTATTGTGCATAAAAAATAATTTATTATTAACTTGTCATTAAGAATGTGGTAAAATTATTATTCTTCGTAGAAGAAAAATATTTAATTCCCACTTTAAAAAATAACAAATCTTGAGAAAATCTCTCAACTTCAATAATTTTGTTTTTTTTTTGTTGTCCTTGCAGATTTTTTAACTACGAATAATATTATTTTCTTTCATCTAAAAAATAATTTTAGAACAGTCATCTTCAAGATTTGGTTTTTATATCTACAAAAAATTATTTTAGAGAAATAGTTTTTAACGTAATCCTCCTTCCTTTAGACTCTATTATGTAGGCTTCATAGCTAAATGGTTATATATAAAAAAAAGGAAGAATCGACAATATAGGAAAGAAAGCCCTCCTCGTTAGGGTTAACAAATGGTCTCTACACCAAGTATAGTTTGCATGAAAACATGATTTATTTGGCAGCTTTTTTTTCTACATAATTTTTATTAATAAAACACATAATGTAATTAATTTTGCATTTATTATTTTGTACAAACGTTCTGATTTAATTAACCAAAAAAATGTTGCAAAAAAACTAGTTGTATTCCAAACAAACGTCTAGAAACTTGTTTACAACCCCATTTCATCCATAATATGCATATAACACGTGTAGGAAAGATTTAAAGATATGTCAAGTTGGAACATCAACTGAGCTGATAGTATGAAAGAATAAAATAGAATAGAACCTTTCCCCAATGATGATGAACCGTCTTTTCAAGTAATTGGCCCATTCATTAATTACGGATGTACAAAAAAAAGCTGCAAAAATCATACAATAGATACAATTGTAGGAAAGAACAATTTAGATCTCTCATTCCTGAAACGGTTACACCTTTGTGGAATGTATTGGTTATGATACTATGACGGTTGATGGGAACAGTGCCGAATGAAACAAATCTACAAGGAGGATATTAAGAGCCACAAGGGAATTAATTCCCTCATCTGTGCAATTAGAACGGTAAAATATCTAATTGGATTGCAACAAGAACCCAGCCTTGTTACCCATCAGTGCACTACGGCAACTTTAACACAAAATGGAATTAAATTGATCAGTAATGGTTGAACTTGATGTTTTGGTTGAGGAATTATCCCTCCACTGACGGGTAAAGTTTTCCTCTTGTGCGAGTAAGACCCTCCAATTGTGAGAGCTTTTTGTAACATATGTTCTCATACTCACTGGTGTCGAATCAGTAAATTTTTAAAGCTTATCCTATTGTCACTCGACTTGGTAGATGGAGTTCCTGGATCAATTGGCCTGTTTCAGACAGTACACGCTTCAGTCTGTTTTATACCAGTTGTCTACTTCTAGTTGTACTTCCTTTACTAGCACGGGCTATTTTTACTTTCATTGTTTGACGTAACTGTAGTTACTGTGACAGGGACTTATAACAACAAAAAATTGAAATACACATGTAAGTGTATCTCCCTCAACAATAAAACACTAGGTACAGCTTCCCTAATTACTATTGTTCATCTTTGTGAATCAGCCCCCAGTAAAGAAGATTAAATGTTTCCAGGATTACTGTAGCTACGCTCATTGATATTTACTTTGTGAAATGAGTTTCAAATGTGAATCTTTAAGGAAGATACCCCGAACAGCCTGAGGGAGAAAGATTCAATCATGGTTCCAAACAAATTATTCACGAAACTCAAGAATTTTTGACGCAATGATAGAATTTTCTAAATTGGATATTTGTTCCTGCCGCAAATCACATCACTGTCTAGGAAGTAATGTAGGTCTTCTTTCCATTGCACAGCAGTGCATTATACAGCCCACATTTACGGTAAATAATCTATTCTCCTTTAACCGTGGCCATTTGCTAAAAACTTTTTTCATTGAGTGATTCATGGACATATGCATAGACAAACCAACTAGGTGTATTAGGCCACAAGTCGAGAGTTGTTTTGGAAATGTATGAAGATGGTCTTCAAAAAATAAGTTAGAACAGTTTTAGTCATATTTTTTTGTGGAGTGACGCGTCTTAAATTGCTGTAATTAAACCCTAATTGGGAAATAGATCTAATTTACGAGATGGGTGGCAACAAGGAGGCTCACCTTTTTTCACTTCATTCCAGGAATAAGATTCAGGTAATCAGAGTTGAGGTTCGGGTTTTCTTAAAAAATAACATTGATTTATATGGAATCATGGATGCATGCTATGAGCTGATTTAGTCGTCTGTTTCAATATTGGATGAGCGAGTATATAATTCCTGAATCTCGTCTAATTATTTTATAGGGCATTGCGTAAATTAGAGTGAGTTTTAAACAACTCAAAAAATAGATTGCATCTAATTTCCAATTTGGTACATTTTGTGGGGTAAGGCAGAGTTAGTGCGATCAATTTTCGAATTAAGGGTTGCGCGAAATATGGAATTCCATTGTTCATATACACCCAAAAAAAAGTCAGCTGTTGCGTTTTGACTGAGTCATTATGAGACGAAACCACACTGAATCAAAGTTCATAAACAGTGGAGGAAGATAAAGTTTTCCCTATATAAACCAATTGAGATGCTCGCATGGTTATTGATATTCTTCATTGTCTATCCTTTTGATGTTTATACTGTTAGGTTTTGGAAGGAAATCGATTACAAAAGAATCTTCCAACATGAGGTTAAAAATAATTTTAAAAAAATATGTTTTAGGCTACAAAATAAAAATAATTTTTTCACATTAAAAAAATAATTCATAGTAGAACTCAATCTTGATATTTCAAAGGTGCCTTTCAACATTGATTGAAAAGAAAAATTCACAACTATCCAGAGTCTCAAAACGCAGATAATTCGCAACTAGTGAGGAAAGGTTTGTGAAGGGAGAGTTATTTCCTCCAAAAAAGAAGCAACCTTATGATCCAAAGAAAATTACAAAGTATTATTGTTGTGATACTTGCAATTCCTTCTCCCCATTGTTTTCCATTACTTAAAAAATAGGAGTTCAACTAACCCTGGAAGGCTTAACAAAGCGAAACGAAAAGGATAAAAATTGACATGATGGGGGGATTATTCTTAAATTTCTGGTGATAGAAATGTATATTCTAAGCAACTAATTTTCTGATCAAGGATTAAGGCCACTTCTAATTAAGAGGACAACTTCTTTCTGAAATTAAGCAATCCTACAATGGTTCTCATATTTGGAAAACCACACACGAAGCAAGGTAGAAAGCTTGGTAGCGAAGAATTAAAGGACTTTTCTTCAAAAGTCTGGAACCCAAAGTTCTTCCATTGCTACCTTAAAACGGGCAACCTAAGGAAGATGCCTCAGTTACAAGCTTCAATGTAGCAATAGCGCACATCAGGAAAGAATGTAATCAAGCCCTTCAATATGATTTGTAAGCTGTTAACTTACATTGTAGTTGTCGCATAAAGATTATTCTTGAAATTCGCACTAATGTATTATTAATTCGTTCCCTCTTGCCCCAATTAATTTATTACTCAATGCGTGGTCTATTGACCGTTCCAACGAGAGAAGAAAACTGTCGGAGAAAAATAATTCAAATAACTCAAACAATATTTCAACGAGATCCAAGAAAGCAGGCGCATATTTGAATTTTTGATTTACAGTAATTCTATTTTGTGTTGTCCAAACGAGTATTTACAACTTTTCTTGTTTAGGTTTTGTTGATTCAGTTAAAAAAGTTAATGAATCTCGCCCAAAAAAAGAGGTAGAGTGTTTTTCCACCGAACGACACTGGTTAAATCAATAAACAGCGCTTAACCATTCGAAATGTCAATGGAAACCCCAAGAATAATTTCTACTGTTTCACAGATTGGTGAAAACTGTGTCCTTAGAGGTCAATTGATCGACCATAATACTAGGTGTATCCATTACCATTCACTAGTAGATATTATTGCGATAAAATTTAAATGCTGTGACACGTACTATCCATGTTATAAATGCCACGAAGAATTAGCTGGTCATGCTATTAAGAAATTTGATGTAAATTCCGACGAGAAAGTGATACTCTGTGGGGATTGCCACCAGACACTTACGTTCAAACAATATAAAAAGCTTTCTTGTGTATATTGTAGTGGGAAATTTAATCCCGGATGTTCCTTACATTATCATATATATTTCAAGTTGGGACCAGACAATATTACAAATTGATTATATAAATTTACTCTGACTAATAGGTTGTATTTGGTGGAAGAGTCCCTTGAGAACTACGGATTTAACAAATTCTATCGACTTTAAGAGAAAAGTCTGGTCGCCTAAATTGGTATGAAGGTGAGAGCAGTGCCTCGTTTTATCTTTTTTTTGGTGTCATTGTTTTGAAGTCTCGTGGTACCAAGTTGGAGTAAATTTATAGGAGAGACATAATTATCCCTAAAATTGTATATAAGCGCCTAAATCCATCTCTCCACACAAATATATTACGAAGAAGTAAACACATTTAAAAATCCCAAACATTTAACCAAGACCACCATAGTCTGTATAATATCAAGAGTTATATCATTCTTATGACCGACACAACCAAGAGTGCATCAAGATCTTCCTCCTTTAGTTTTAGTGACTTGACTGATTCTCCTAGAACTTGTATAATTATTAACAATCTCACAAAGAGTGACTTTCTAATTGATCAAACCAAACCACAGTTATTACAGACCAAAAGGTTGTCATTATCTGATCAAATCAAGTTAAGTATATTGAATCATGATGATTATCTTGAAAAGATTCTGAATTGGTCCAGTTTGCCCTTTTTGAATAGAATTATAATTATATTCAATGATGAATCAACGGCTGCGTCTGCTTATTATTATTTAACAAATGAAAGTGAATTAGTATCTATGTTTCCTTATATAAAGGTATCGTTACAGGAGAACTTATTGCGTCGATCTAAATCCTCAGATAATTTGACCAATTTAGGAGTTAAAAAGAGTTTAGAAAACTTCAAGAATTTCCACAATGATCCAAACAACATCTATAATGATTATTCTGAACCGGAACCTAAACAATTCAATGTATTGAGTGATTTGGCTAAATTGGGTATCGATTTATCGCAATATAATGATGCAGAGCAGTTGCAGGAATTGCAAATCCAACAAGCAGAAGAACAAGAGAGATCTAGATCATTGTCTCCAAGAAGACCAGATTTAGCCGTAAGAAGGTCTTCTACTAAAACTTTATTCAAACCTGCATTACTGGTTAGCACAGATGAAAATAGATTGAAACATCCGCAAGCAACTCATTTGCCAACATCACCTACAATTACATTGGATGAAACATTTTAGTCATAGTTTCATTGTAAAGCATAATAATTTAATTAATATATATATTTTGACTTTAAGCACCCTTGTCCGTCCAGTACACTTCGTCGCAATAGATGCATCATTCGTCGGAGATTTTTTTCATAAGTATCCTCTAGTAATTTGATGGTAATTGAACGCTTTGCCCGCAATTGAAACCATCTGAAATATTTCCCTATCAAACAATCTCTCTTTCAGCCGAAGAAAAAAAAGTTAGGAGAATAAAATCAATCCCTCCCAAACTTGATTCTTGCCAGTTCCACCTCATCGTATCAATCGACAATGAGATTCATCAATTTGGTATCTTGGTCTTTATTGACTTTCAGTGCTTTAGGTTTTTCAAAGGAGGTATCGGTATATGAATTGCATCATGCTATCAACGAACATGCAACCATTCAACCACCTACGATTTCCGATCGTGAAGCTTTTGCATATTTTGGAGATAAATTGGGTATTGATGTCAAGCTTAAGTTAGGCGAATCCTTTTCTCAAATTGTCAATTTCCTTAATGACCGTCATGCTAATAACGAGAAGCAGTTGCCAAATTTATTTGTTTATATGAAAGGTGTTGACGGTGTGGGCGAACCTTCGTTCATTATTAGAGAAGAGAAAAATGTCCATAAATTGTTATTTAAGATTTTGCCAAAATTATTAACTAATTACGGAAGCCATGTAGTTCAATTGACCCCTGAAATCAGATTGGTTACAAAAGAAGAGGAAGATTCTGATTTGATTGAACATTTCGACTATTTTACTGAAAAATTAATGCCTATTTGGAAATCTTATGCATCAAAGAATAATCAAGATGTATTATCTTATCAATTATCAAATGATCGATTATTCATTAATGAATTGGCCCAATTAATCCATTTAGGAAAATCGAAGCTTGTCGAAAGTGATAATATATTCATTGAGTTATCCTCGTTGCTTTCCATTAAGAATAAAATCGGCAATTCACAAACATTCGATGATTCGCGAGCTATTTTATTTAAAGAATTGAGTAAATTATCAACAATTTTCAATATAGTTGTCATTTCAGACCCTTCTCGTAACGACATTAAACAAGTTCAAAAGAGGGATTCTGAGCTTTCATCTTCTTTGAAGAGGCGCGATTCGATTTTGTCAAAGGGTTTCCAATCAGAGGATGAATGCAATGCAGCAACGAACGAGTGTAATTCGCATGGTAAGTGTGTTGAATCTGGTTCAACTTGGGCCTGTGCATGTAAACCTTCATTCAATAAAAAGACTTCCAAAACCACGAAATGGGTTGGATTCGATTGTTCTAAGAAGGATATTGCTGTGGAAGCTAATCTTTTCCTTTGGACTACATTGGGTTTATTGGCATTGTTTGTGGGTGGAATAAAATTGATGAGCAGCATTGGTAATGAACCTTTGCCTGGTGTTTTGGATGCTGCTACCATTCCTAGAAAGAATCTTTAAGGTGAAGTGGAGTTACAGTTTGGTGTTTTACATAAATTATATACATTTTTTACTTTGATAACGTTTTGATAATAGACTGGGTGTTTTCCAGATCTTTGTAAAAGGTGCTCGTGGTTCTGCGAGATATTCTTTAGATTATTTTTGCTATTCGGGGACACCGTCCCCTCCAATCGCAACCACAAACGTACCTCTGATAACCCGGTTAGAACGACATGTGTTAGATTTGCCCTAGTAACCCAATTCCATACACTGTCTATACTTCAATTCAAGTATTCTAATCCTATTTAATTCCATATATTAAGGGCAGCAGCTATCTGGTTTGCATTCAACCGGAAACTGGATACTACGAACAATGCAGTAATCGAATAAATTCTACCATTCCTTGGCGACCACCCGACCCGATTTTCAACTACTTCTTTTGTTGAACAGCAATTACTAGTAAACCTGTTCTCTAAACGAAAGGGCAGAGTGAGATGACCCAATTTGGTTCTTGACTGGTGGCAAGGAATTGTTTTCTCCCTTTGCCAGTTTATGCTCAACATTGCCCTTTTCAGCGACTTAAGGCAGGGAAAGGAAAGTGGCATGTCCAGAAAAAAAATTTAAAGAACACTTAGGATCATCCTTTATCAGATAATGTAACTTTAAATTTATTTAATTGATTATTGTACACTAACAAATTAACAATGAAGGCTTTTAGAAGACCCATAGTTACTACCTTGTTTTTAATATGTGTCATAAGTGTAATATATTTCATGACATCGACCCCGGCTGATAAATCATTAGGTTTGAATAAGCCAATGTCACTACAAAAAGATAGTACAGTAATCGTTCTGGATAGAAACCAAGAAGGCATCAAGGATGCACTAAATTCGTCAGAAGATACCAAATATACCGAAACTCCATTTATGCCAAAGATGGCCAATGCTACATTACGTGCTGAATTGGGCAGAGCATCATGGAAATTATTTCATACTGTATTAGCTCGTTACCCTGAAAATCCAACCGATATGGAACGTGAAACATTAAGTACATATATCTATTTATTTGCACAAGTCTATCCATGTGGAGATTGTGCTCGGCATTTTATCAAGTTGTTGGAAAAGTATCCACCACAAACTGGATCGAGAAAGACGGCTGCATTGTGGGGATGTGATGTTCATAATAAGGTAAACAAAGTCTTAAAGAAACCCGAATATGATTGCACGACGATTTTGGAGGACTATGATTGTGGATGTGGTGCTGATGAGACAGAGAAAGATTACACTTTAGGAAATCAGAGTATGGAACATTTGAGGGATATTTCTATTGATGAGAAGGAAGACCAATTACAATTGGGTGGTTGAATAGGTTGGATTAGTTATGGTAAATAATATATAGACTCGTACATTTATATGCCAAATTAAACAGCAATATACTATACAGAGAGAATTATTCTAAAATCGAGCTTTTGTATACTGCAGCTGTGGATTAGGAAATAAAACAACAGCCAGCAGTTTTCCGTTGTTGACGCATTTTCTTTAAGTTCTTATACTGAGCAAATTTGTTTTGGTCAGCAGGTAATCTCCAATGATAAGGAACCAAATAGTCTGTAGTTTCTTCAACAAATCTTATAATTCTAGATTAACGGGTTAGTAAGATGATGCAACATTAATATTCAGTTTGGAGATATACATACAAACCACTGGCCATTGAAGCAGGAATTCTTTCTCGTTTCAACGTCTCGCGAAGACGGTTGTCCAATTCTTGAATTCTTTTAAGTTTGATAGCAAGTATTTGTTGTTGAATTTCGTCCAGCATGTCGAGTTATTTGGTAGTATAAAATTGTTTATAACTGGGGTGTACCTCTTGTATGCAATTTTAGGAGCTGTTAGATGATGTCATGTCATTTTAAAAATTACATCTAAACTTTTTTTTGTTTTGTGTATTTTCCCACTATTCCAAAACATCCAATTTTTGACCAGTAAGCGGTATAGGGTGGGTGCATTTTGAGTTTTCACGACTTCCTTGATATCTTAGTGTATTTTGCCAAGAGTTTGGGAACTCCCAGTATAAATACACACTTCTGAAAAATCGGAACTTTCATGGGAATGATGTCAAAATTCATTCTGAGATTAGTAAATTTACATAAGAAAACTCACACGAAAAGGACATTGGTAGATACAGAGACACTACACCAATTCCATCCTCATAATCATATCCATTAACAATTAGTATAAATCTAGTTAATCTAGTTAAATCCATTTCAAAAAACAAAGAAAACGCCACATAGAATTAAAACAGAATGGGTACTATCTGATATGCCAAAGAAGAATCAAACAAAGAATAAAACTATAATGCACAATGCAATGACACTAGCCAAAATTAATGTATCTCTCTTTCTTCTCGTATTGATCTTAGAAATCAAGACATTGATACCAGGTATGCTTTGTAAAGAATTGAACATTTTACTCTGAGCATTGGCTAAATATTGCCTTTGGTTTAATAATTCATCTCGAGTGTGAAAAGCTGATTGTAATAATCTATCAGCTATACTGTTTGCTGAATCTACTCTTTGGGATTCTTGAAGGATATAATCATTGGCAGATTGGATGTCTTGAGATTGAGATTGTTTCTTATGGGCGCTAATATCCGATTGAACTGAGAACAAAAGATTATTTCGATTTCTATCATCTTGGATTTGAGCAGCGATTCTTTGAAAGGTAAATGTATGATCTTGAAGGATTTCTCGATGTCTCGTCAATTGTTGTAATTTTGTTGTAGATATATCTATAGATTCAGAGATTCGATTTAATTTGTTGATTATCACATTTCTTTTATCTAATATCTCTTGGATGTTGTTTATGATGGAAATTTCTTCTTGACTTGGTTGTAGGTTTTGTTGTATTTGACATTGGGAATATTGGGAAAGTAATTGTTCAGTTTGCTTTTCTAAATTTAGGGCTTGTGATCTAGTTTGCGCAAATGAAGAAGATGACATGTTTGCAATGGAAATGTTTATAACAATTGGCGAATGGACGAATGAATAATCCAATGACTGAAATTAGCCAAATACTTAAGGTAGTGAGTAGTCTTTGGGTTATAAGTAGTATGTGTTGTTCTCCAGCTACTTTTAACCTAACAGCAAATTTATTTAACAAGAACAAATTGGTCATGATCCACGACCTTGCAGTTTGTTAATAGTGGTACAAGAAAGAATGAAGAGAGAGAGAACCACCAATCCAGCAATGTATAGATAATTAAATAGCCTAAAATGATCCGAATAAACGTTAATTAGAAATATCTTGAAGTCGATAAAATCAAGTACTCATCAAACCTGACTTTTTTTTTTTTTAGTAATAATTGTAAAACGATTGGTTAGATGCCCTAATTCCTCCCCCACCCCCCCCCCAAAAAAAAAAATTCAAAGTTCGAACATTGGTGTTTTCTTTAGATATTAGTACCCACGAGGTTGCTTTTATCTACAAATCTGCTCTCTACTTCTCAAATCAAATGTCAAAGGAGGAACTAACAAGAATAAACCCAATTCCTTTGGTGGAACCAATTGAAATCCACGCAATCACAACAAACGAATCATCAATCCTGATCCCAGCCCCACGAAATAATAAACCATGGTTAATTCCCATATTATTCAAAATACAAAAATATAGTGCATATACATTTATTTCCTTCTTGGGAATTCATTTGACTTCTGTAATTGTTGTTCCTATTTTACCAATTGACGTGAATATTAAACAAGATGTCTTTGCTATGGCTAAAGCAGTATTCCAGTCATTACCATTATACGAAAATTTAATAATATATGGTAGCTCATTATTACATGTATGTGCTGGTATTGGTCTTAGATTCTTTCGAAAGGTAAATAGAAGAAGAAGTTCAAATGATAATGATAAACTCAGAATTAGTGATGATGATCAAGATATTGGACTTGGTGGGATTTCTAATATTTTTGGATTGGGATATAAGAAATCCTGGATTTCAACCAAATTTGGAATTACTCCATTGCAATTCTCAGGTTATCTGATTATACCATTTATTGCGTATCATTTTTATAAGTTTAGATATATACCATGGGCATATGAAGGAGATTCGAGTTTGGTGAATTTGGATTATATATCTTATGTTTTGAATTTGAAATACCCCTGGATAAATACAATAGCATTGGTAGGTTTAATTTGGGGAATGAGTTATCATATGGTGAATGGGGTTATGAAATTACAACATAAATTTAGTAAGCAATGGAAGAAGATTGGATTAGGTGTGGTTAACTTGTTAGGAACTTTGGGGATGCTTAGCGTTTATTATTTTAAATTCAATCAATGTAAGGTAGAACAAACGGGGTTCTTGGGAAAGATTTTTGTCAAGTATATACAATCTAGTTGGTTCTAAAGAAATATGACTTTTTTGCATTAAAGGTGATTCCATACATAAGAAAATTTGGAGGAGTGCGATCTCCACTCAAACTTCATTAGTTTTGTTATCTCTAGTGATTTGTAGTCGTAGAAGTTCGCCTGTCACTGGTGGTTGCCACCCCGGGTATCCATTCGGTAATCCATCCTTGCATTCAGCCAATCGCTCACTTTTGTGTCAAATTGAAATAAAATTGCCCGGCCTTTATTGTTGAACAGGTCTCCAATTTTTTCAATTGACAGCAAGAGAGATGAGAGACTTAAACGGAGTTAAAAAAAATAAATTAAAATTCTTGACAGGCAAAAAAAAATTATGTTGAGTCAAACAATCCACAGTTTAATCCACCAATGAAAATTGACAATAAATAACACAAAGATGTCATTAAAACTATAAACACAGGTATATATATAAATAAAAATTATATAAGATGACGAAGAAACAAACCGTAAACCCTCAATTATTAAAAGAAAAATTTAAAAATGATTAAAGACCGTTGAATAAATAGAACAAGATGTGACTATCAGTTATCCAGCACGTGCCTAAGCGGCGATAGCTTCACCAGAAGAAGTAGAAGTTGTAGTTGTTGCTTCAGGACCTAAAGTTGGTTTTCTTGCTGCTCTCTTTGATTTATAATCTCTAACGGCAGATTTGATGGCATCTTCAGCCAACATTGAGCAGTGTAATTTAACAGGAGGTAAGGATAATTCTTGAGCGATAAAAGTATTCTTAATTTGTAAGGCTTCATCCAAAGTTTTACCTTTAACCAATTCGGTAGCGTAGGAACTTGAGGCGATTGCAGAACCACATCCAAAAGTTTTGAACTTAACATCTTCAATTTTGCCAGTTTCTTCATCCACTTTAATTTGTAATCTCATAACATCACCACAAGCTGGCGCACCAACCAAACCAGTACCAACACTTACATCGTTCTTATTCAAAGTACCAACATTTCTTGGGTTTTCATAATGGTCTATAACTTTTTCGTGATATGATCTTTTGGATATGATAGGGATAGCTCTTGAAACAGTTGGGATAATGGTGCGTGTTTGTCTAACAGCTATTTGTCTTGACATATGGGTAAGTGATCTTGTGAACATTGTCAATATTTATATTGAATACTATTTGGATATATGGATGAATATGAAGGGAATCTACTAGAACTAGTACTAGATGTATATATATAAAAGACTGATGGAAAAGATTAAAAAACCCCAAAAAAAATGATCAATCGGAAATAATTCTTTTTATATAAATTTTTAATTCCTAATTATTATTTTTGCTTTTGGTTGATGGTTGATAGCAAAATTATTTTTTTTTTTTTCAGTGAATTTTTTGGTTTTAAAATGAAGAAGGAACGCTGACATTTTATTGACCTTAATTACACGACCCATACATAATTAAGGAACGAAAAAGAGGAGAAACCCCAAATACAATTAACCACCAAAAACAAAAAGAAATTCGGATAGTTCTCGGAGCCGGCAAGCAATTTGCTATTGGGTACTGCATATAGTATCTGCTTGATTAATAATTGACACAACATTGATCTAGATCGATTTCCTATTCTATCAGAGTGCAACTTCATTCTCACCATTAAAAAGGTACAACCAAATAAAAACAGAATATATCATTTAGACATGAATTATGATACGTGCATGTATAGTTCCACCTATAACTGTTATTTCTAATGAATAATTAATCCGCTAGAAATTGAGAAAATAGTTCTTTGAAAACACAATTTTGCAGCCAACTTCCCCATAGGTAACGTGGGTGATTTGCTAAATCTACAATCAACTCATTACTTTCAACTTATCAACAAATATCGAATTCATAACGCTAATGGTTATCTCTAATCTACCAACCTTATTTGACGATGTTCTAGTTATTGATATTCCAAAGAATAAGATTTTGGTTGTCTATCAACGAATTCTTGCAAAAACTCAACGAAGTTGAGTATCATGAAGAACATGACTTACAAAATTAACCTGAATTTCACAGTATATAGATCACCTTTTCACGAAGTTACCAAATAATTTAGCCGTCTTGTCTAACGCTTGTTGAAAATAATGTTTCTGACACATTTTTTTGGTTTCAAGCAAGAATGATAATACGCATTAGGAACCTATTTCCACGCCCAAACCAATTGACTGTTGGTAGGTGATTGTACTTTTTGTATTGAATGTATTAAACTAGAATAAAGTTCCTAGAAACGGCCAATTGAGTACGGTTAACTGTGTGGGAGGTGCAGAAGGAAAACGGTGAATCTTTTTTTCTGTTGTTTCTTTCCGTTCACTGAATGCCATGTCTTACGTTGCAACAATTTACGGATTAATATTAATCCACTACAATTGGATGTTTATCGGCTCAAGTTTTTCTCTGTTGATTTAGCGTTTGATTTGGGGACAGCTTTGAGTTAGGGTCTTGGGTTCCTAAGAAGTATTCGTATTTTAAAAGGCAATACGTCATAATTGTTGTTGAATCATTACATCATCAACGTAGAGAACTTCTAATCCACACAAAGAAACATTAACAACTACTAATTCCAACTTTCCTTTCCTTCTAGATTCCCCTCCCGCAATATTTTTTTATCCATTTTTGGAATTGTCCCGTAAATTTTCTATTTTAGGGTTTTTTAGCTTGATGGTGAAACACTACGATAACACAATCCACCTATTATTATACCTATAAAGTGTTATATAAGCATATTGATATCTTCACGGGGATAAATTAACTCAAAATGAAGGAGGCAAAGCCTGAGTCCCCCAAGGAAATGACTGTAGATACCAATGACCAAATTAAATTGCTAAACAAGCCTCAACTTCCAGTACCATGTAACGAAAATATAGAAACTGGTGTTACGAACGTCGATGTCGACTGGCTATTCAGAGGGAAGTCTAAGAAGTTGATTAAGAAAATGAATTCTCCAACGACCAAGGTGGAGCAATCGAATGATGCAGAGAAAAATGGAATTAAAACAAATCCCCCAACCGTTGAAGTACCGAACTCTGTCGAAAAAGAAGCAAAGACTGAACCCAATGCATCTATTGGCGGAATCCCCAAACCTGAGACAAACAATCCAAAATCTCCAACTTCTTCTACGACATCTCCGCAAACTACGAAACCACCACCTTCAAAATTAGATAAATTGAAAACAGGAAATAGAACAAGGTCGTTGTCGGGATCTGCTGTAAAATCACAATCACCATTAACCACCAATGAATCTGAACAGAGAAGAAATAGCAGTTTTCATTTTATTACACCATCATTGACGAGTGATTTAGTTTATAATGATCCTGATGCAGTAAAGAAGGCCTACAAAACCGGGTCAAGTACAGCCACGCCAATCCCCCAGATAGTTTCATCGAATTTGTCTAGATCTAATAGTGCCAAAAAAGGATTGTTTAGTGCCTTTTCGTCAAAGTTTAAATCTGCTACATCTTCTCCCAAATCTGATACAAAACCGGGATCCCATCAGCAACTGCAGAAACTAAACCCAAACCTACTTGGAGAGGGCAAGTCCAAAATACAAATGGATCTACCATCTATTGTAAATAAACCTCCGGCTGAAATAGCAATTACATCCAAACGAAATAATTCACTAGCCCCATCCAATTCAATATTCAAGGAATCATACGTCAACAAAGAACCACAATTAGGGGCACCGCCAGCATCAGATGGGCTTCGGTTTTTTAGAAGAAGATCATCAACTGCAAGTTCTGTACCTTCTAGCTCATATGCAGTTGTGACTACTCGTGTCAAACTAAATAGAAATCCAAATAGGCAAAAGATTCCGATTAAGGAATTAGAACGTGTACAATTAAGAAGAGTAAATTTTGCAATTGATAAATTGGCGTTTGATCCTCAACAGCAAATCCCCTCTAGAAGGCCTAAACGAGGTAACGTGTTAATTCCACAGGATATTGCTGCTCCAATACCGAGGTTATGTCAAGGAATTTCTGTACATGAAGCTAATAAAGAATCAGGTTCACAGGTACAAGCACAAGTTAGCCAATATACAGAACGAGAGGTTGCGATGGCAATTGAAGCACAAAAGAGAGCATTGGCAGAATCGAATAGGCATGCTATGGAAGCCCATTCACAGGCAATGAAAATTGCATCAGAAGTATCTTCGTTCAAACCACTGAGATTTAGTATAATTAGAGAAAGTGACAACTCTCATGAAAGTGATAAAGAATCTGATACTGGCATGTACACTAAATCGGGTAAGAAATTTGCCCATGATGCAGCAATTGATCTTCCTTTACATATGCACGAGCAGCACTTCAAAGACTCGAGTCCAGAATCAATTCAAGATGCGAAAGGTGAGATTTCTTTGGAGGCAGTGTATACCCGATGTTGTCATTTGCGTGAAATTTTACCAATTCCTGCTACCTTAAAACAATTGAAATCCAAGACTGCGCCGTTGCAAGTGTTGAAAATGTTAAATCCAAAGCCTACGTTGATTGATGTTTTATCATTTTCTGATTTTATTGCAATAACGCCTATAAACACTATTATATTTGATAACGTGACAATGACTACCGAGATGTTTAAACATTTCTTAAGTTCATTGTGTCACAACAAGGCATTAGAGAAGTTATCATTAAGAAATGTTGCAATTGATGAAACTGGTTGGAGAGTGTTGTGTAAATTTCTAGCTATGAACAGAACAGTGAAGAAGTTGGATATTTCCCAACAAAGAATCAAACCGGAAACTAAAGAATCTTGCCTTCGTGGGAACATGAATTGGGGTTTATTTATAGAAGCTATAGAGTTAAGAGGAGGTATCGAAGAGTTAGTTATTAATGGATGTAAATTGTCAGATGAAGGATTTGAAAGTTTAATAAACAAGGCAATAAAGAAAACAACTTATAGATTGGGAATTGCTGGTATTGATCTTAACCTATTCAAAGCGGAGGTTGTAGCTGGTTGGTTAACAGACAAAAATTCAAAATGCGTTGGTGTCGATATTGCTTCTAATGATTTAAGTCAAGGACAATTGCAGCCTTTTATTGGAGCTTTCAATGAAGGGGTTGATGATTTGGTATTCTTTTCACTTAATGGAACACAATTATCGAACATCGAAGAAACCACAGAATTGCTCAGTTCATTGGCAAATGTTAAATCGTTAAGGTTCTTGGATTTAAGTTCATTGCCAAAGCTATTCCCAGGAATAATTACAAGCTTAGCAAAGTATTTACCTCAATTTCCTAGTTTGAGAAGAATTCATTTTGATTTGAATGAATTATCGTCCAAAGCGATTGGCTCTATTGCAGCCTTTTTACCAAAAATGTCGAAGCTCGTTCATGTTTCCTTATTGGGAAATAGAAATCTCACCCATGCTGCATGTTTTACCTTATATTCTGCTGTTAAATCGTCTCACTCTTTATTTGCATTAGACTTGGATTACGAATTAGTTTCTGAAGAATTGTCACAGAGGATTGCATTTTATCTTATGAGAAATATGGATATATCCTTGAAACCAGAATATATGACTGATTCCAAACCTGATAACGAGGAAGAAATTATGTTTGATGGTACATTATTGATGGAAACTGCAGAAAAGCTATTGACAGAGTCAGATTCTTTGCAAAAAGAAGACAGAAAAATTCAAAGAATTATTGCAAATACTATTATTGAAAGAACAAGAGCAATTAGAAAGGATATTCATTCTACAATTGATTCTCTATTTCAAAAACGGAATAAAGGGGAGTTATCCTTCGATGGTAAAGAAAACTTGGTTAGATTTTGTTTATTGGATGCAAGTTTAGAGAAATTGGTCCATATGTTTGAGGAACATGACTATTCAAAATTGACACCATCGACATCTAGAGATCAAATTATAGAAGAAAATAATGCGTCTAAACAGTCAATGTTCAGAATTCCAAATATTCAAGTTGACAATATGAATTTGCATGAAAGTTCAAAAGAGTTATTAACTGCTGGTCCAATTTTATCTCCCCACAATTCAATTGCTCTTAACAACAATCAAGATTGCTATTTCGCATCAACTGCAACAATTGACCAAAACTTATTGCCTCATCAAGTTGTTACTGAGAACTCTGAGAATGGTAAAGCAATCCCTGTTGATAATCTTACTGGTCGCCCAGTCTTGATCAGAACTTCTTCTCAAACATCGTTGCATGCCAAAGAACAAGAGATGGAAGAAGGTGACTTCCTTAGATTGGGTGTATTTATGCAACTGAGACATGACCCGGAAGAGCCCAAACGTGGTTTGCCGATATTGAGTGCTTTACCATCTGGTCCTGAATTAAGAGATGCGATTATAAATGCAGAGGGTATTAAGAATGTGACGGATCTAATTGATAAAATTAATGATAAGAGGATAAGTATTGATAAATTAATCCCCACAATTAGAAAGGAAGAAGAATTCGGTGAAGGCGAGGACGACGAGGGTAGAACGATCAGTTCAAATGAAAATGGATCGAACAATTCTAAAGATGATGTTAATCCAATGATTGATGAAGTTTATGATAAATTGTTGAATGATGCAGAAAGGGGTCGACTCACGAAGTAAGAGCTACACATGGTAGATAGATAGTTATAATACAAGTATCCTGGTATTTATTTAAAGTAATAAGAAGCACAAGTACTTATATATATTATTATATAACTAAAAGAATACGAATCAAGAAACTAGTACACTTAGTTAGAAGCTTGGAATTCGGCAATCTTCTTGTCGATCTTGGCTTGTCTTTCAGCCTTGGTCAACTTAACTTGTCTGTACTTCTTGGAGTTAGCAGCGTATTGTTCCTTGGAGAACTTTCTTTCAGATGGCTTGAAAGCTGGATCAGCTCTGATAGCAGCATGAGCTTCTTCGTAGATACCTTCAACATCGTCAGCTTCAATTTCATCTTCAATGTAGGACTTGAATAAGGTTCTGAACTTTTCTTCATCATCATCCATTAATTCTTCCATGTATTCAGCAACGTGACCACCGAAGATGTACTTTCTTAATAATTCAGCATCTAATTCTTCGGCTTCGATATCCCAACCTGGGAATCTGTTTGGAGAGTGAGGAACGTATAAACCACCGTCAGAAGCACCCTTTAAGACACCAAAGACTCTAGCACCAGTGGTGGTTCTTTGTAAACCAATATCAAGGAAAACCTTGAATGGTCTTGGACCTTCTTCAACAGCTTCGGTTAATTCGAATTCACCTTCAACTTCTTCAACACCCTTGTAAGTTTCGTCTAAACCTAATTTTTGTAAAGCTCTTCTGGCAACTAATAAACCAACAGCGTAAGCAGCGGACCAGTTGGTTAAACCGTGCTTAATACCGTATCTTGGTAATTCGTGAGCATAAGCAGAAGTTAAGACAACATCACCGGTAATTTGAGCGGAAACAATTTGAGCAATGATATCCTTGTTAGTGAATCTAACGACCAATCTGTACTTTGGAGAGTTGTACTTAGCCTTGTGTTGAGTGACTAATCTCTTTCTTTGGTAGTAGTCGGTCTTACCTTCTTGTCTTCTACGGAAAGGAGTTTGGAATCTGGAGTGGTAAGCAGAGGTCTTGAAAGCTTTTTGGAAAGGCATCTTTGGATACTTTAGTTGTGCTTAATAAAAGAAAGAAGAAAGGGAAGTGTTGAAGCGATGGTTGGTTTATAGATTGAAAATTTTTTTTTTGGTTGTTAGTTGGTTTAACTCATCAAAGTGAGGAATGAGAAAGTGAGAAGACCGAAAAAGGTGAAAAAACAAATTGGTATGGTGCACGACTGAAAATTTTTGAATTTTTTGATTTTTCACAGTTGTGATACAATTTACTCTTCAGCAGGCGTATAATACAGCACTAATAAGAAAAAAATGATAGTTTGTTTGGATTTGAATCATTCTGTCGTCGTTGATTAATAATTCAGATATAAGTAACATTCCCTTCACTTACTCAAAACACTACTATACTTATAAAGGACTGTTGCATTGTTTGCATAGTAGGTATGCGTACCATGATGCATCCTTCTTTTTGCTTGTTGCCTACAACCTATCATCAGATTGTTAGATCTCTAGCACACTTATCATTACACAAAATCAAAACCAGAACCACCAGAAGATGAATAAGAATCTATTGTTACACAGAAATGGTCTTGTCTATAACAAGTCTGGCCTGCAGAGAATCATCTATGGGAAACCTGGGGATGATTAGAATAGGCTTAAAAACGTCCGATGTCAGTTAAACTTCATATACCCTCAAAGCTAGCAATTTTGCATTCTTAACTGACAACGGAACCACTCGACTTGTCAAGTACTAACATTTAAAATTAAAAACAAAAAGAAAGGGGCGAGCTGGGAATTGAACCCAGGGCCTCTCGCATGTTTGTAGTTATCCAACTTGTTTCCAAGTCGTCGCCCAAAGCGAGAATCATACCACTAGACCACACGCCCAATTATTCAAAAGTTGGAACGAAGAAGTTGGTTACGTTGTGTTCAATCACGGGTCATTTTTCTTGTTAAATATGCCCATTCTTCTTGTATTTTACTACTATTTTTAAATATGACGTATGATATCTGGTCAATAATCCAGTATTGTTCAAATTTTATGATGGATTTCGGCTCCGTTCAAGTAATTTTAGAGAAAATTTTGTTGAAAAACTAGAGAATGCAACCCGAAATTGATTTCCTTTGAATCGAATACTGTTCTTGGAATAGCATAGAACGAGCGAGTCACAACTATTCGACTTATATTTATTTATACGTTTGAATTAGAAATTTCATTTAATTAGCTCTGGAAACAAACCCGTAATAGAAGAATGGTTGCAAAAATTTCGATATTTTTATTACTGCGAATGACTTGCGTAGAAATGGGATACTCCAGTTTTTTTGTTGTTTACGTAATGATTACACCGTTTACAAGATCTCTTATAAGGGTTTACATGCAGAAACAAAACACAGGCAAACAGTGGGTTAGAGGGAAGATCTGCAATGCCCTTTTAAGTTAAAAATAAATGTTAGACTAGTAGCTAATGCGTTAAAACAACTGAATTACGATCACGCTCAATCAAATAATGAAGGGCCCAGGAGGATGAATTGCAAAGAAGTTTATAAAAGGTCATTACCTTAGAGATGAACGATTTTTTAACGTGATTTCACTAAAACTTACAAAACAGAAATCTAGCTTGAATCTAACTTTATCCTTTTATTGGAGATTGTTATTTCCTCGTGATTTCGACTCTTTGAATTCATTTTTTCAATTTCATCTTTCTCCTCATATTTCACATTTGTCCCATTATTTAAATCAGCCAAATCAGCAGCAAACAATACCGATTGGGCCCAACCAGCGTAGTCACCAAATATGTCCTTAAAAAATTCCCTAATGGAGATATATGTTGCTTTATTCATAGATTTCATATCTTTTTTACCTTTGTATTTATAGTCTCTTATAGCAATCTGGTATACATGGGTGTCAATAGGTACAGTATCATGTTTATCCAAAGACATTAAACAAATACAATCAGCTACTTTTGGGCCAACACCAGTGAGCTGTAACAAAAAGTCGTGTGCGGTTTGGTGATCAGATGCACGCAAGGCAGTTAACCTGTCTAATGTAATTTTGGGATCATTATTCATGAATTGGAGTGCAGTTTTATGAATATATTTTGCTCGATATCCAAATCCCAATTCACGTAACTTCGATTCTACATTTGATGCAGATAATTCTTTTGGACCTGGAAATGAATAATAAGAATGATCTTGATAAGTATTGATAAAATTTCCGAAATGTATACATAATTTCTCACACATTTGTGAAATTCTCTTGACATTGTTATTCGATGAGCAAATGAATGATATTAGACATTCCCAAGGATCTTGTCTTAATATTCTTATCCCCGTGAACGAATCAAATGGTGATATTTGACCTTTGGTTATATATTTTTGATGTTGAAGATTCCAATGCGAATACAAATCGGAAAGATTGATAGGCAATGTAAAATAATCATCTATGAACTTATAAGTTTCTGCATCAGAACCATTCTTTCCTTCTTGTATTATATGAGAGTAGTGGATATGTTCTGCATCTTGTTTCAAGAGAATAATCCGATCATGGATGGTGAATGACCATACGTCGTTGATATTTTTCCATCTGAATGTTTGTCCACAACGCAATACTTTGCTTAGGCAGAGTTCAGTTTCTTTTATAGGGATTTTCTTCCAAATAGTCTCTATAGTCATCTTTCTTTAGTGATACGTGAAGTGAACAGGGGTAATAGTAGAGAAGGTTATTTGATGAACAAAAAGAAAAAAAAAGTTGAAATCCGACGATTTCCTAATTGGGAAATATTGTACACATCCTACTAAGTATAATACAAATAGCAAGTTCCTTCCTGTCATTCAGTTCATTTCTTCATCTTTTGATTCTTCTTTCTTAGATTCAATCTTTATATCTTCTTCTGGTTTATCAACGTCCTTCATATCCGTGTCTTCATTCTCGTTAGTTTCCGTTTCCTTTACTTCAAGTTTTTCTTGGGGTTGCTCTTCCTCCTCCTCCTCTTCTTCTTCTACTTCCTCCTCTTCTTCAACAGGTAACGTTTTTGGTTTCCAAATTTCCAATAAATTATCATCACCCACACTACCAAATAAGTTTTTAATATCGGGATGGTTATCGAAATCACATATTCTTTGAGTATGACCACCATGTACAAATTTCAAACATGGGTCAACTTGTTGCTGCTGTTGTTGCTGTTTACGTTTTGAACTAGAATCATTATCGTTAGATCCAGGATAAGTAAAATCATGATCCAAATGAGCCAAATCCCAGATTATCACTCTCTTATCCAATCCTGTAGATATTAACGATTTTGGGTTTTGCTTATCCCAACTTATGTTCGTGATTGAACCATTATGACCAAATAATTTTCTAAACGGAGTCTTATTATTTCGAATATCATATAAATTAACAATGTTATCTTTACCTCCTGTAGCATATAAAGTGTCAATTTCAGGATGGAAAGTAATAGAATTTTGAATATGGGAATTCTCAATTGTAATCACAGGATTAGTTCCTTGAATTCCAACTCTAATATCATGGAATTGGGTTGTCGAATCATCACTAACTGATCCAAAGAGTGCTTGTGTATTACTTGGAATTGATGAAAGATCATTTATTGCCCCTCTATGAGATTTAAACAAATGAATTGGTGTACTTGGTTTGTCAACATTCCATAACGCAATTTGTGAATCTGTTGCTCCTGACAAGAAGCTAACATTATCAATCCATTCAAGAGAGTAACCTTCTTGTTTATGATATTTATAATCAATTATATCATTGTTTAATAAGTTATAACCACGAATAATTCCATCACTATTAAATCCAATTGCAATTTGTCCATTTGAAGATATTTTAAGTTTATTAATTTCGGAAGTTTGTTTCCAACTTTGTAATGTTTTGAAATCCCCAGAATCTCCATTATCATCTATGATTGGTATTGAAAGACCTCCAGATCCTTGGTAATTTGGACTTAAAGTACTTGGTAAAGTGACACTTCCAACTTTCAAATAATTTTGATTCTTGTCAATACTATTTGTCCCATATAAGAACTTAACATTTATATATTCTTTATTAACATCGTACGTATAACCAGGAATCCATTGAAATACTAAAGAAGGACAATCAAAAGAATAAGTATGAATTAAGTCATACAAAAGTGGGACTGTTTTCTTCCAGATTTTAAATTCTTCATTAGTAATCTTTTCTTGTAATTGATGCTCTTCCACTATTTCTTTCTGAGCCTTAGCGTACTCATTTGAAAAGGAGGAAGAGGAAGAGGAAGTCGAAGTAGACAGTGGCATATTCTAGCAGGGATTAGTGATTGAAGAAGAAGAAATAGACGACAGTTGATGATGAAATGTTTTGATAGTTTTTTTTTCAGCTTGTTTGCGTGGTGAGCCTTACCCTTAAACCACACTTCTTCCTGCTTATACTTCAACACAAGTTGAGATAAAACACGTTTTGGTTGTAGTATTCAACCCAAGTATACCCTTATACCAGTCAGGGACAACAGAGAAGGGTTTAAATAACCCTACAATACTTGGGGCGAGAGCGAAGAAGAAGAAGAAGAAGAAGAAGAAGAAGAAGCTTCGTATACTACAAGCTAAACACTTTCCTCTTTAAGATTATTGGTTGATATTTCTTGTACAACTGGTTCTATGTAATGTCCCATGTTTAATGTTAACTCTTTCTCTCTCCATTTTTCATTCTATTCTCCATAGATAGTATTCGATCAATTCCATAAAGACTACTGAGTTTTAGTTTCATTTGCTCCTACCCACCCTTCCAATTGTCAATTATTCCTTTCAAATCACTCCTCCGCCTAGATCGGCCAATTCATCTTGGTCTTCCGAATCATCAAAATATGAACTAAAAGTATAAACAGTTCCATATATCAAACAACCACCAAGAATCGTCAAAATCATTGCAAATTGATTTAAAATGAACGAATGATGTAATAATATCGGTAAATAGATACCACTTACGATTAAGAATGCTGATAAAAATTGACCAAACTCAATTACAACATTGGTATTACTACCACTTGTAGTTGGATCGAAATTAAATTCATAATCGGATGAATTTGTAATTGCCTTTGAAATTACAATTGGTAGATGGGCAAATAAGAAGATTACTCCAATTATTATTGGGTACCAATTTCCATATATAGCTGCTAATATAACCAATAAAAACCCCATTGATAAGATGATCGAAAGACCAATGATTTTATTCAATGGGTTATTGTTGAAGGATTGTGTTGAATTCATTGTGTGATGGTGGGTTGTGTGTGTTGGTTGGTTTTATTATATAAAGGTTCTAATATTTCTATTATGAGGGGGGCGTGTCTGGCAGTAGTGCTAACTGTAACAAGATATATATCTATCTATCTGTATACATCAATTAGGATGTTAACCAATCAATCAATCAATCAATCAATTGGTTTGTTGATTGGGTGGGGAATTGAATTTGAGGGATGAACGAAGAAGAATTTAAATTTTCTGGTTGTTCAATTTGATGGGTTGTTGTTGCCAACTAACGAAAGTTGATTCCATTCCATTTAGTTTTAACCGAAGAAAGTAACAAGCAACAACCAAGAGAGATTGATTAGACACGACGAAATGGTACAACAAGATTATACAGAGATTATTAGTCCAAGAATTGCTAATAGACCAAAGGATTCTATACCATCACCACCAGGATTTGATAGTAGAGGGCATTCTTCTTCCTCTTCATCATCTAAGTCATTATCAACAACAACAACGACAACGACCAAGAAACAAACCCAAGAAGAATTGGATGAATTGAAATCAAAAAAGATTTGGGAAGTAGCAATATCACCAGCCAAATCAATTCCGATGAATTTAATCATGAGTTATATGATGGGTAATTCTTTACAAATCATTTCAATTACAATGACAATGATGCTATTGATTAATCCACTTAAGGCAATATTCAATGATACTAATAAGATATTCTCCAAATTAGCAGATAAACAGAATTCAAATGAGATTCTCATGGGTAAAGTTGCATTTGTTTTACTTCAATTGGTTAACTTATTGATTGGGGTTTATAAATTATATAAAATGAATCTTATACCTCACAATGAAACCGATTGGTTGGCTTGGAAAGAACCAAGAGAGTTTAAATTCAAACTATCTACTTGAATGGATTGGTTAATTGGTTGCATCCTTTTCATAGATTTGTTGTAAGTTATATTTGCTATATTTTTGATAATTATTAACAACACTCATACCAATATTGTTCTTAAAGCATTCAACAAGGATTAACTTTTCATAATCCTTTAAATCAACGATATGCCCATGATCTTTACCAACACATTCAGCAATTGCTTTAATCATATCATCCTTAGAAAGAGTATTGAAATTCCGTTTAGATATTTGAATAGCAAATTTAATTGGTTTTTGTTCATCTTTTGATAAGTGGAAATGTCTAGCAAGAACTCTACGAGCAAGACTTTGTAATTCTTCTCGTGAAGCACTACAAGAATCCATAACTGGTGATAACTTTTGAGTATATCTTGTTCTTTTAATGTGTGAATCATACCCTTCTTGACATATGTTTTCAATTAATTGTTCGGGATCTATTGGTTTCTTTGTTTTTATAAACACCAAACATTCACAATCGATATCCATTGGAGTTAATAAGTCAGACTTCTTTGATTCTTTCATTTCAGTAAGTTCTTGTTTAAGTTGATCTTCAATCGAGAGAGGTTCCTTTTCATTTTCCTTTTCAGTGTTATCTTCATCTTCAGGTTCTATATCTTTATATAATTCATTAATCTTATCTTGCAAATATAACATCAATTCATTCCTACATAATCTTTCTTTATTCCGAACACAAGTGGCATATATTCCAGAAGTATTTGGGTCTAACAAGACAGTAGTAGCCTTCTTGTATCTTTTCTGCTTTTTATTATTACCACTACCACCACCGTCAGAAGAACCTCCCTTTCTTTTACCCATCTTTCTTGGACTACTTTTTTGTGTTGAATGTGTAAAGAACTATGCCTTAGCAAGCTTCTATTTAAATTAAGAACTAAGAGTTCCCGATGAGGCAAACCTTCGTTGGACAAACAAAAAAATTCTTAACTATGAGAGAATGCAAGTACCCAATCCATTATTATCAATAAAGGTGCAAATGACTAAAACAAGGAAGAATGCTTCCTATAGATATACTTCCTAAGGATATAATCCTATATATGATAGAAATAGGAGACCTCACCATTAAAGATGTGTTTAATTTATATCATTTGTTCCATTTTAAAGATGATGATGATGATTTTTGGATTCATATTTATGATATATATTGGAATAAACCAATGGCTCCATTCTACTATGATAACAACTCACAGTTAAACCAGTCAACTCTACTACCGAGACCTCCTTTTGAAAGGTGTAAATGTTTATATAAATTGTTTGAACAGTTTGAAAATGATATGATTCAACTTGATACAATTGAACATCATGACCACCACCATCACTCCTTATTAAACAAACAGATTGTCATGAATAAATATATTGTGAAATATGGAATGAATGAACTTTGTTTACCCATAATATTATCATTTTTGAATGAACAACAACATACATATCAAATGGCCATTGAAACAAGGAAGGATTCATCATACATTGATATTACGAGAATTTCATTTTTGATTAATCTAATTCAAGCTCAAACCTTCCAGTTAGGATTGAAATGGATTCAAAGAACACTACTGGTATGTGGAAAGGATTCTACCCCTGCTGAAGAGATGATTTGGTTTCATTTAAGTTTGTTAAATAAATCAAGTTATAGATTAGTAAACAAACGACACAAGATACGACGGCAATTACGAATTAAATTAAGAAGAGTGTTAACTCATGAATCGTTTAACTTTATGGCTTCTACAGATTCGTTAAGTACTGTCAATTCCTTGGTATCATCGAGACAGCAACATCATCATCATCAACAACAACATTTACATTTTCAATTTGAACATACGAATGAATATCTTAACTTAATAGGCAAACTAATCCATGCTGTATTGAAATTCTTCAATCTCCAAACTCCTGTGGACTCTTCTTCTGAGTTGGAAGATTTCGATATTTTAAAAGTATATCTGGGACATTGCAATGGTGATAAATTACTAATTTATTCAATTATTGTGGAAGCAATAAGAGATGTATTGGAATCAGTTCAAATTGATATCAAAGGAAAGTGCCAACTCACTTCTCCGGGGGAGATGGGGGTCTCAAAGTTAGGGATAAGAATAGATAAGAATCATCATGTCATTATCCTGGATTCAATTGATGGAAGACGAGGAAGATTTAAAATTGAGATTCTCAATTCTTATCATTTAAAGCAACATATGAGAGCTTCTTATAATCTTTCTCCAGATAAAGTTGAGAAGTATTGTCGATTGTTACTGATTGTTGATATCTTACGGATATTTGTTAGTGTTAAGGGGAGACCTTCTTCATCAACAAGTCAAGATATTCTAAGACTACTGTCAGAAGGAGAATATGATTATATGATACTGAAGGAATATAATCATATTCATTTCTTACAAAGAGTAATCATTCCCAATCTTGTTAATCCAACTGATGAAGTTGTTTATAATGAGGTGTTAAGTGATATTCATAACATGGTATATTATAATTCATTTAAGATCGTTCTAAATAAAGGTGGAAATGGAGATTTATCATGTTCAAGAACAGAGGAAGAGCAAGCAGAGAAGACAGACTGTGCTAATGGTAACAGTAGTAATAGTATGATTGGATCAATGGTGCTTAATAAGAGAACAAATTCAATTGGAATAGTGTTGAATAAGGTGGATCATTACTTTACATTGGAAACAGTTAATCGTCATATAGAAAAGGGGTCAATGATTGATAAAGTTGAAACAACCAAATTATCAAGTAAGCAATTGATGAGGATAATAGAAATGATTGGATTGGATGTATTGGGATTATATTACTTTAAAGGTATATCATTTGATAGTAATGGTGACTTGAAGTTTGTATCATTGCCCTTGTAAGTAGATAGAATAGATAGGTAAAATAGATAGACAACAGAGAGATAGACAGATAGACAACAGAAAGAAAGAAAAGATTGATTGTTGC
The DNA here is from genome assembly GCA_002105455.1 of Hemisphaericaspora xylofermentans. Taxonomy (NCBI): domain Eukaryota; kingdom Fungi; phylum Ascomycota; class Pichiomycetes; order Serinales; family Debaryomycetaceae; genus Hemisphaericaspora; species Hemisphaericaspora xylofermentans. The sequence goes on along the minus strand of NDXA01000046.1, from coordinate 23,422 downwards.
CAACCAAAGAGTCAAAGTGCCAAACCAAACCAGACCAAACAAAAAAAATCTTATCGATGGTTAATTAGTTACTCGTAATAGACATATAGACATATAGACATTTATACATGTGTGTGTAAACTACAACACTTATCAATATGTTAAGGAGATTAATCAGCATTAAAGAATCCGTAAGATTCAAACATACTGTCATTGGAATTGATCTCGGAACAACCAATTCTGCAGTCGCAGTCATGAATAACCAACAACCAATCATATTAGAAAATGAAGAAGGCAAAAGAACAACTCCTTCAATTGTAGCATTTACAGCTGATGACAACCAACCATTAGTTGGTTTGCCTGCAAAGAGACAATCTGTCTTAAATCCTCAAAATACATTCTTTGCCACCAAAAGATTAATTGGAAGGAAATTTACTGATCAAGAAGTTCAACAAGATTTAAATAATGTTCCTTATAAGATTATCCCCAATAATGTTGGGGATGCAATTTTGAAAACATCTTATGGAAAGTCATATACTCCATCTGAAATAGGTGGATTGATCCTTCAAAAAATGAAAACCATCGCTGAATCTCAATTACAACAAGAAATCAATCACGCAGTTGTCACTGTCCCAGCTTATTTCAATGATTCACAACGTCAAGCAACAAAGAATTCAGGAAAATTAATTGGATTAAATGTTTTAAGAGTCATTAATGAACCTACAGCAGCAGCATTGGCATATGGTCTAAAAGATGATGAAAGTGGAATAATTGCCGTATTTGATTTTGGTGGTGGGACTTTTGATATTTCAATTTTGGACATTGAAGATGGTGTATTTGAAGTTAGAGCGACTAATGGTAACACTCATTTAGGTGGAGAGGATTTTGATATAATATTATTAAATCATATTCTAAATCATTTTAAAGCACAAACTGGAATTGATATACTGAATGAAAGATTAGCAGTTCAAAGAATTAGGGAAGCTGCAGAAAAGGCTAAAATAGAATTAAGTACAATAAGTGAAACTGAAATCAATCTTCCCTTCATTTATGAAAATAATCATATCAAGTTAAAGCTAACCGAAAAAGAATTAGATGACATGACATTACCATTGATAGAGAAAACAATAGAACCAGTGAAAAAGTGTATCAGGGACGCAGAATTGAAAATTAAAGATATAGACCAAGTATTGTTAGTGGGAGGTATGACTAGAATGCCTAAAATAAGAAAAGTAGTTGAAGAATTGTTTGGTAAGAAACCAAGTACTGCCGTTAATCCAGACGAAGCTGTTGCTTTAGGCGCGGCAATACAAGGTGCTGTATTGGCAGGTCAAGTCAAGAATGTTGTTTTACTTGATGTAACCCCACTATCATTGGGGATTGAAACTTACGGTGGTATATTTAGTCCATTAATTCCCAGGAATTCAGCTGTGCCAATTAAAAAACAACAAATGTTTTCCACTGCTGTAGATGGACAAACCGGAGTGGAAATTAGAGTATATCAAGGAGAAAGAACTTTGGTTAAAGATAATAAATTAATTGGGAATTTCAAATTATCAAATATTCCACAAGGACCAAAGGGAACCCCACAAATTGCAGTTGGATTCGAAATTGATGCAGATGGGATTATAAATGTTACTGCTACAGATAAAACTCCATATCCTAAAGACCTGGATCATTATGGAAAACCAAACACTGTATCCATTCAATTAACGGAAGTTGGCTTGACTCAAGATGAAGTGAACAAGATGATTGAAGAGAGTACTAAGAATAAAGAAGCTGATGTTGAACTTCAGAAATACTTTGAGCATGCTTCAAGAGCAGAAATTTTATGTACAGATACAGAAGTTGCAATTTTACAATTTGGTAAATTAATGGAAGAATCTGAAAAAAATTCAATTGGGAAACAAATTACAGAAATAAAGCAAATGATTGGCGATATCAGAGATAACAAGAAATTACATGATCCAACAATTCTTAATGAAAAGTTAAATAAAATGCAACAGGAATGTATGGATGTCATTAAGAAAGTTGCTGCAAAACAACAAGCGATGGAGAAATAAACACACACCAAAAATACTACCTTACATGGATATATAAATTTCAGCTATACTTTTCAATTATCAAAAAGATGTTATTTATTTTGGTTGTATGCAGTTTTTCTATTCATCAGTATCCATTCTATCTTCTGAAGGGGCAGCAGCTTCACCTTGTTCAGCAGTTCCTTCAGTTACTAGCTGTTCTTCTTCTGCACCTTCTTCTTCTTGTTCATCGTCACCTCCTCTATTTCTAGCATTTGATACTGAATCAAGTTTGTCTAGCCATTGCTGAACATCTTCATCATCATAGGAGATAAAGTCTTGATCTTTTCCAACTATACTCACTGATGTATTTTTGAAAGTTAATTCCACATCTTGAGATAAAGTATCCCTTAATGCATTCAACCCATGAACAATCAACTCCTCCACAGTTTCAGTTTGACGTATTTCTGCTAAGTTTCTTTCCAAATAAGTTCTAGCAGCTTGGGATCTTGCACCAATTGCAGTTCCAAAATATTCCAATACACTTCCAGATGGTTGAAATTCAAATAGATGAGCACCAGTTTCATCATATCCAGCAATTAATAACCCAACACCATATGGTCTACTACCATACGATTGGGTATTTTCTTGTGCTTTATCAGCAATTGATAAGACTGCTTTGTAAGTTTGAATTGGTTTATTGAAAATCATCTTACTTGTCATGGCTTGTTTTCTTAAATAATTTGATAACACTCTGGCATCTGGTGCTAATCCCGCCAAAGCAATACCCATATGATCATCAATCTTAATGATTTTCTTTTGATATGAACCCAATTCTTCAGCATTACGTTTCAATGCTACCAAGACAACGTGAGATTTTGAGACCAACCCAACAGCTGCACTTCCTTGTTTAATTGCTTCTAAAGCATATTCCACTTGAAATAATCGACCAGTGGGTGAATATGTTACAGAATCGTTATCATAATTATTTCTAAACATAGTGCAGAATTATCAATTGGGCTAAATGAAGTATCACTTGAATAGTTAGTTGGTCGGTTGAGTTCTTAGGTTGAGTTCTTATTGCCACCATAATTTTTCAAAGAATCTCAACTCTCGAATTGAGCAACAGAACGAAAAATTGAAATTGAAAATTTGGGTGGGTGTGCATACAGAAAGGCCTTTAGTGATTAAACCATAGATGATGATACATGATTGCAAAAGCATACATGGGAAAGAAGGTTAAAGTCTACAAAGGGGCAAAAGGATTAATATTTCTTTTGAATATACAATTAAAATACACATATGTATAAATCTCTTTAACTTAATGCTTTTAATCTTTCTAATGTATAAGAATCATTATTTAATGTCAATATGATTTGATCAAAATCAGATTCTTGCAATTGAGTCTTTAGGTTGATAAAATTATTTCTTAAAAATTGAATTAGATTGGTTGAATAGATTGGATCACGTTCTTGTAACAATAAATGATATCTTATCTTTTCTCCATGAGGTTTGATATCCGGATCTAAATAGGAATAATCATCAATATCTTCATAAAGCAAATTTGAATTATATGTGTCACAAGAACCTTGTTGATCTTCACTAATCTCTTCCAAGAAATAAAATGTATTCTTAACCACTTCAGGGAATAATTCTAATAATATTGGAACATTCTTAGGTATACCATATGCTACAATTGAAATTAATCCTAACAAATTGATCTTCTTGTTTCTTGGATTACCATTATGATTGTAATATTGTATCCAATTCTTAAAGAATTTAATGGAATTAATCGATGTAATATCTAAAATCTTTAAAAACAATTCTGGCGAGTTCTTGCTTAGTCTTGAAAATAGCAAATACATCTTGGCTGATAATATTGGACTTTGATTGTCGTTGATAACATAATTCAACATCGATAACAATAACCCACTACTAACCAAGGCATTTATAAAGGATTCATTCAGATCACTATTTTCTATAAACAAAATATCCATTAAAGAAATAAATATCATATATGAATCATCTCTCATCTTCTCAAGATATTCTGCCAATACTTTGAATGATTCAACAATAACAACTTCTTCACGGAATAATTCAGGTGAATACAATGAATAACTTCTAAGAATAGATAAAATCGTAGGCAATATTTCAGTGGAATCTCGTAAACCATGAGGAACCATTTCAAATAATTTAATAATATCCGAATTGTTCAACCTGGTTTGAGGACAATATTTCATTAATTCTAACCACAAATCAAAACCATCTTCCGATAAAAGCATATAAACATCAGAACTTTCTTGACAACATGTTTGAATTAATGGGATTGAAATACTGTGAGTTTCAGGAGAGTTCTCATTCAATGAAATTGTCAAACTTTTTAATACTCTTAACAAAGAACTCTTAATAATTGGTTGATTATCGTTAGTACTCAATTCCCAATATTTCGGTACAATTTGTAAAATATCAATCAAAGTCTGATAATCAACCAAAGGATTACATTTCTCAATTAATACCGCCAAAGTATTAAAAATGTATAATTTTGATTCAATTAACCTCATTTCATTTAATAAATCAAGCAATAATTTTACGAAATCATTCAAAAATGGTTGGAAATCATTCTTACTAAAGTCCCAATCATTTACTACTGTTCTTAAAGTTTGAATTGCAGCAATTTTAACAACTTTGTCATTTATTTGGTTATTTGGTTGTAAGAAATTTAATAATAACTTGTAGATGGAAACCCTCAGCTCTCTATTACATTGAACACCAACCCATTCTCCAATAATCAAACAAATTCTTCTTTTCAAGATTTTATTTTCTAATAAATCATTCTTCAATCCTTCAGGTATAAATATTTCTTGTAAAAGAGTATCAAAGTTAACATTATTAGCAATTGTTCCAGAAGATAATTGAAAAGTACAAAGTATTGAATCCTTTATTAAGATTCTATCAACAGATTCATTTTCCAATAATCCAGAAGAAATTTTTGTCAATATAAATCCAGATAAGATTTCTTGGAAATACTTAATTAAATCTTGATAAAAATTCTCAGCACATGGTCTAATTTGATACTCCCAACTTGTGGATAATTCTTCAGTGCACCATTCTTCAGGTTCCAATGACCAGCCTTCTAAATCTGAAGGTTTTAATCGAAGATACCAATTTATAATCAAATCACATAATTTTTGAATCAAATCTGATGTGAATACCTCAACGGACAACTTATTTATTGCATTTGCAACATCTAATTTATCATTTCTTTGTTTCAAAGTAGTTGCACCTTTTTTATAGATATATGCCATTGTCTTTTTCAAAATACTAAATGCTTTTAATGCTAAAATTTCCCAAAAGTCATCTTCTTCATTACTATTGTAAACAAGTTCTGCCTTTTCTTCTAATAAGGAAAGGAAAGTTGTTAAAATTTTTTGAGAACATGGTAATAAAACAAAACTAGTAGGATTGTTGTTAATCAAAGCAACATATAATTTACTATAACATTTCACATATCTTTCTAATAAATCAGATGAATATTTGTCATGCTCATTAACTAACGATTGCAAATGATCAATTGTTGAATTTAAAAATTCAGATACATCCTGATTCTTATGAGGTTGATCAAAACCTTCAGGAATAATTCTTCTTAAATTCTTAAGACAAAGATAACAGACTTCCATGATTGTTAAATCCAAATTTGTTGTCCATAATTGGAAAAACTTTTGATATAGTTTAATTAAAATTGAAGTTATTATAGGAGCTTTGCTTTGCATTGCATGTCGTGCTCGACCAATTCTTACCATGCTAATTGTCTTAATGACTCTATTAAGAATAATTAGACAATTATTAGTGCTGACAATATCATTATGTTTAAATACAAGTTCTTCAAGGTTTTTAGTTAGATCATCAAATAAATTTGGCCAATCATGAGGGAAATCATATCTTGCAATTTTAGCAATTGCATTTGCATTTTGAATCATCAATTGGTTATTTTGTTCGTTAATTAATTGCATAACTCTCCCAATGATTTGAGCTTTTTCTTGTTTATTAATTGCATATTGTCTAGTTGCTCTCCAATATTTGTCTATTCCATTCTTAAAGCATATAATGGCTAACCATCTAATCTGCAAAGCAATTTCTTGATTCAAGTATACTTCTTGAAGTAAATAGTGATAACCAGATATTGTTTCCCATTTTTTCAATTGTGCTTCGGCATTTTGTTGTTCTACATTTCTTTCTGAACCACTTGCCAATGTTAAGATCGTCAAAAGATTTGCATATGTTATATCCATTTTTGAAAGTTTCTTTGTTTAATTGAGATGATGAGGTGGGGTTGGGGGTTGAAGGATTACTACTTTGCCTTGTCAACTGCTAATTCTTCTTACAAGTGTACCTCAATCACAAAATTAGTTTTGATATTTCAGTTAGATCTATGAGATTTCAATTCAACTCAACTCAATTGAGTATAGTATAGTATGGTATGGGGGTTAGTCTGATGGTTGTCTATTTAGCTCTCTCTCATTTTTACATCTTGAAACAAAACTTTTACAGTCATCTTCTCAATTTGTGAAAGAAAACAAAAATTCATTCACAGTTGCAATATACACGACCTCCCTGTTTCCCCCCCTTTTTTGCAACCGTCGTTTTAGCCAACATCTTAAAAATCAGTAATTACAACACACCATCATCAATCACGTGTTTGCATAATCTTATAAGGGTTACTGCTAACTTTTGAACTAATTAGCTTGATTTCTTATTATTCTAATACAAAATTATATAAAACGTACTTAAAGGGTGGTACATAAACAATTCAAGTCCATCTATGGGTTTCATCACCTTCACTCCATTCCTCTTCAGTATAACCCAACTCACGTTTAACTCTTTCTACTGTTGCTTTATCTCCCATATTCTTCCCAATATTATCACTTATTTTAATTGCAAATTGACCATTTGCTTCTCTCAATTTAATAACAATATTTAACGGAGGAGATTTTTGTCCAGTCTTTGTATCAATAAAATCATTGGTGAAAAATGTACCAACGCCAAATGTACTTAATAATCCCAATTGGTCACTCTTGGTTTTATATCTTAAACACTTCTCAATATTTAATGAATCACTGAAACATATAATCTTTGATAATTTTGGTAACTGTAACACATTAAAATAATGATTAGCAATCTTCTCTGCAAATAATTCAGGATCTCCTGAATCTTGTCTTACACCTGAATAAGCATCTGAATATGGTGGATATAACCAAGTCAAATAATTATCAGTACCAAATGTATCAGTTAATGCCAAACCCGCCTTTTCTTTACCAAATGTATCTATCCAATAGTCCATAGCTATTTTGTTTGCTTCTTTATAATTCTGAGTTATTGATGCAATTCCCATATACCATTCATGAGCAACGGTTCCAATAGGTTCAAATGAATATTTCATTGCGAAATAAACATTAGAAGTACCAGCAATATAACCCTTATCTTCAGGATGTGAATCCAAATGGTTTCTCATTTCTTGAATTACAATTTCTTGTGCTTTCAATGATCTTCTTCTTCTAGTTCCAAATTCACTGAAATTACATTTATTCTTTATTAATTGTTGTATTTTATGTTGAGCTTGTTCTATTTGACCATCATAATTCCAATTGGTATCAACAAACTTAAAATAACCTTCTGAAATAATAGCCAATAATGGTATTTCATAAAGTATAGTGTCACTCCATGTACCTGAAATTTCCAATTTAAAATCATCATCTTCTTCAAGATATTTAATTTGTTGCTTTGGATTTAATTGAAAAGTTTTCAAATATTCAAGATATTCATTAGGTAATTGAGGTAATGTTTTATTCAAGTATTGTATTTCTTCATTAGTAAAATTTAAATCTGATAATAAGTCAATTTGATGTTTGATCCATTCAATGGCCGAATCATTCAATTTCAAATCAACTGTACGATTAGTATACTTATAAATGACTGGGATATCCTTAAAGTTCTTATGAACTGCAGCATGCATAAATAACTTATACAAGTCTGTATCTAACAATGACTTAATAACTGGTTCCATTGTGTCAATGTTTGTTGATTAATCAAGAAAAAAGAAGTGGTAGTTGGTCATAAATATTGATGATAATTTTGACTGATGATATTTTCAGTTTTCGTTTGTTCATACAATCGCACCACCCCCCCTCATTCCACCCCTCATAACGTCAACCCCCTTCAACAACAGCCATTGCGAAAAAACCATAAAAAAAACACACACTCTCTTCTTTCGTTAATGTATGTTAACCACTGTTGATTAGCAATCAGACAACACAGCATACCTATTCTATGTATCTTATGGCTTCATGCGTGTGAAAAGTCTTCTTTGATTGATTTCCACCCTGTAGCAACACTTTCATTTACTCTAATCCTAGAATTTCTTGTCATATTATGCCTAGCACAATGAATGAATTCATACAATGAACACTTCTCAGTCTTCTCTCAGGATGACTAGAAACATAGAAAGAAGACTAGTAGTAGTTAACACTCGTCGTCCTTTATTCATTCATTGATTTGTTTCCCAAGAAATTTCTTATCACTTAGTCGTGCAATGTCTAATTTATCTGAAGAAGGCAACAGAAAATTTCTTTCCTTTTTGTCTACAAAAGGTCCACCCAACTTTATAGTTTTCAACATTTGGTTGCGGCACAACATTCCCTATATATAGATAGATAAGACGACATTAGCACCACCCCAAAGAAGGTCAGCATACAATGTCATATACAAAGGACCAAGAGACCATAGTTTTAAAGGTTCTTTCCTATAAACCAAACCAATTTTATGAAATACTCGCCGTCACCAAATCAGCAGACGAAACGGAAATTAAGAAATCATATAGAAAATTGGCTATAAAATGTCATCCAGATAAAAATTCACATCCAAGAGCTAGTGAAGCATTCAAGTTTATAAATAAAGCTTGGGGCGTTTTGAGTGACCCTCAAAAGAAAAAGATTTATGATCAAACTGGTGCAGATCCAGATTCTAGGTTTGATCCAGGTAGTGGAGGTGCATCCGGATTTGCTTCAGGTACACATCCTATGTTCAATGGTGGGGCAGCAAGAGGTGGCGGAGTACCGTTTGATGATGATATATTTAATTTATTCTTTGGCGGTGGTAATAGTCCATTTGGAGGTCCAACTTTTACATTTGGGGGAAATAACGGTTTTACATTTCAATCATTTGGTGGTGGTGAACCTCCATTTATGAGACACAGAAGAACTCATCATCGACCAAGACAAGGACAAACTAATACTAATCAGCAACAACCACAGGGACAACCAAATTCCCCATCAGAAATTCTTCGAGCTTTACTTCCACTATTAATGGTTCTACTTATCCCTGCCTTATCTTCATTCTTTAGTACTGAGCTGTCAGGACCAGATTACTCTTTCATTCAAACAACTAAATATAACATTGAGCATCAAACCCCAAAATATTCGATTCCTTTCTATGTTAGCGATAAATTTGAAGAAAAATTTGCCAATAAATCCCCCAAACAAATGAAAAATTATGCTGACAAAATCGAAAGTATATATATCCAGGATAAACGTTCACAATGTTCTCGTGAACAGATTAGAAAAAATGAGTTAATGGAAGAGGCACAAGGTTGGTTCTGGACTGATGAAGTAAAGTTACAACTAGCTCAAGATATGCCTATGCCAAATTGTGAGATGTTAAGAGCGAAAGGTTTGATTTGAGTACATTGAATAGATATCTAGAATATAACATGAATTTCATATAATTTTAATTTTTAGTTGATAACGTTGATTTTGTAGATCAATTTTGCAAAGTACTTTTGGTAAAATATTGCTGTTTGTATAATCATTGCATCGGAGCAACGAAAGAGGATAAACGATGAAACTCTATACTAAATCAAGAACTCAAAACCCTCCTTTCCGAAATTGTAAAGATTTCTTTAATGGGGTGATAATCACATGGATCATATTTCCTAATTAGGAATTGGGGGATCCGAGGCTGCTCTTCGATGAAAGGTTTATTATTAGAAATCAAAACTATGGAATAAGCCGAAAATCAAACACCCAGCTAGCTGAACCCGTGTTTGGAACAATTCGATTTGACATTGAGTTATGAACTTATGATTTTTACGTCAGAGACAATTGGAGAGATACTACGATTCGTTTCGAAAATCATAAATCTTTATATTTCTTTAACCTAATAATCTAAGTATACTTGTTAATTAATTCAGTAGCATAAGCAATATATTGTTGTTCAGCATCTTCTTGGGATAAACCTTCTAAATCCTTCCAAGCTTGCCATTTGTATTTAGCCTTGAAGTTGAAAGCACTTGGCTTTTCAGTGGTGTTGTCACCAACAGTGGCTTGCTTGAATAAACCGTATAACTTCAATAATTCATCATCATTTGGTCTGGTAGTTAAATTGGAGACAGTGTCAGCCTACAAAAATGTTGTTAGTATAAAAAGATCAATTGTGCAAGATTATAACACTCAGATACATACTCTTTCAGTGAATTCTGCGGAAACCATTGCTTCTAGAGGGGTTGTTAAGGAAAAGAAAAGAAAGGAAAGGAAAAGTAGAATCAAAAAACGATCTTGAAAATTGCCTTCTTAATACCCAAAAAAAAGATCAAAGAAAATGTGGGAGTGAGATTTATATGCAGGCAAATCCATGTTGCATTATCACAACTGTAGCCACCACAAACAATAGATATAAATTCTTGGAAGGATTGTTACAATAATACACGTTCTACAGACCGTTGAAATCACGAATATTATTCCATTTAACTACTTATTCATCTATAGCAACCTCGTTATTCATCATTTTTGTTACACATTTCTGAATCTCTGGGAATTCAGCTGGTTTACAAATAATCTCATCAAATATACCAGCATCCTTTGCCTTATCTGGGAAACCGGTAATGGCCACAACCGGGGTAGCAGAATTTGTTCCAGTAGTAAACTTAATCAACTTAATTGCATCAATGGCTTCAACTTTTGCTAGTTTCAAAGCAGTAAAAATAATATCAAATTTGACCCTACTAGTAGCTCTCTTCACCAAATCTTCACCATCAGTAACTGAAACAACTATACAACCAGCCTTTTCCAACATCTTAACTACCGAGTGCCTCACCAAGGAAATGGGTTCACAGTACAAAACATTAAATTCATTTGAAAGACTTAGCATCTCACTTCTAGAACTTGCACGTCTTCGAAGGATCCTCGGCTTTTCTTCATTATCAGACAGATATGATGAAAAATCTCTAAATATCGACGAATTTCTTGCAATCGCGAGACTTGCAGATCTTGGTTTATCTTCATTGAATATAATTTCATCTCCACTAGAATCAGTACTTACAGACGATGGGATTCTATCATGTCTTGCAGCTATCGGTGATTCAAATACTTTGTTGGGGGATGCAGACATAACGCTACTTAAAGTATGGATGGGAGGAGCAATAGAACTCATTCCAGGAGACCCTAATGTGGCCGCCGAATGTACATTAGCAGTCAGTGGAGATATCGGAATCTTAAATGGACTACCGCCACTAGTATTTCCACTTGAGCTGTGTCCTCCTCCAATTGGTCCACTAAATGAATTTCCAGGTGATCGTAGCAATGGTGTAGAATCAGATGAACTTGATGAAAAACTACTTCTATGTTCTAGATGTTCTGATTTTAACCTATTAATGACATCTTTGTTTTGCTTTTCCAATACGGACAAATTTCTAAATCGAAATGAACCAAATTCACTGGGATCGACCAATCTACTTCCACGTCTCTCTCTTTTACCAGAACCTGCAATTCCCGACACATTCGCCGATCCAGGTAATGACGATGACCCACTACTTCCAGGAGAGTCACTAGTATTTGTCAAACTATTTCTTAAACTTGATGCAATGAAATTACCACCAACAGTGTGGTCTTCATCTGAACCATCACTATCGTCTTGAGGAAATTGTACAACATCAGCACCCCGTGAATCAAAGTAGTCAGTCAGTTCAGGGTCTTCTAACATTGGTATAAAAGGTGCCTCCTCTTCAAACAATTTATCCCACTCAATTCCGGTAAAGTATGGATGACTCAAAATAGCACCAGCACCATTAAATCCCAAACGCTCTTCTGGATTCAACGTTAATAATTTCTCAATTAAATCTTTTGCTTCTGGAGTACAAAATGTGACCCATTCCTCTGGGGGTAGCTCAGGCCAATCAATCTTACCATGAAGAATATTTTGAAACACTTTTTCTGGAGTATCATCATGGAATGGAGGGTAACCAAATAAAAACTCAAACAACATACATCCTATTGACCACCAATCAGAAGCCTCACTTTGACCAATACCTTCAATAGTCTCTGGAGCGAGGTAATCCGGTGTCCCAACAAAATGCTTTGTTTCCGCTTCCTTTTCCGGATCATATAAAGCATAATTCATACCTTGATTTGTCGAACTCAGAATTGAACCTTGCGGAATATAATCCTCGTCTAGTAAGGAAAATGATGATTCTGACGAAGTCCGAGGGATGATTGGACGGAGTAACGGAGATTCCGTTCCACCTGAATTTGACCTTATACCACCTTTAAAGAATGAACTAGAACGATGATGAAGTAACGGGGCTGGAGTTTGTGGAATTACATTCTGCGAATTAGTAGTCAACAGCAGAGATGGAGTAATAGGTGAATTATTAAATTGTTCCAAAAATGATAATGTGGGAGATGTTAAATGATGCTGTAATGCAGGCGGATATGCATTCGGTTGTGGATTCAATTTGGAATGTTCCAAGGTAGGAGATAATGTAAATGGTGTTCCTGAATGAGTTCTTTTATGATGAAATTCTTGTAGTGCTGGTTCAAAGTTTTGACTTAGACCAAATAATTCAATGCCATGCTCATTAGAGCTACTTTTCCTGTGAGTTGTTTGTCTTCCCACAACACCTAATCTAGATAATCCAAAGTCAGTCAATTTTAAATGCCCATTCTTGTCAATCAAAATATTATCTGGTTTTAAATCTCGATGAATAATCCCCCTTTTATGTAAATCATCCACACCAACAATAATCTCTGCTATATATCTCGGAGTCCATTCTAATCCAATTACTCCTAAAGTTTTGATTAAATTTGCACAATCACCACCATTCAAATATTCCATGACCAAATAAAGGTAATCTCTAGATTGAAAACTTGAATACAATTGGGCAACATAGGGGGAATCTGTCTGTCTCATCATCACCGCTCTTTCTGATTTAACATTAAGGACTTGATTCTTGGCAATCATATCACGTTTCCGTAAACACTTAATTGCTACATACTCACCTGTTAGCTTTCGTTTCGCCAAAAACACGGATCCGAATGCTCCTTTACTAATTGGTTTAATAATCTCATAGTCACGAACTCCAACACTGCCAGTCTTTGCTTGCGGCGTTGCCGAAACCAACAATGGAGACAATGGTGGTTGTTGCTTTGAAAATCCCTTTTGACTTGATGAAGTTTGCAAAGACGTCGATAACGACAAATGTGTGATTTTCTTATTATCTAGATCATCATGACCAGATGATGGCGAGAGAATTGGAGTGAACTTTGCCGCATTAGTATTTCTTTGTAACGAGGTGAGATTCTGTCTTTCCACATATGGGGCGGGTGAAAGATGTCTTCTAGGAGATGAAATGATTGAATTGTTTTCAGACGATTTCTTTGATATATCTAAACTATGCATGGCTTCTAGCAAATCCCGGGAATTAACTCTTGACTCTTGGGTTGGAAGTTTAGGTGACTCTCTTATTCGACCGATTGAAACAGATGACGATGACGAATTTATAGAAACATTGCTATCCTGTCGCTTAGCGAGCAATATATCTCTCGGGTTCTCAAAATCAGATTGTTGTAACAACTCACCAGCCGGTGATATACTTCGTGAAGGTCGTGGTGCTTGTAATGGAACTACCTGAGGCTTTAATAGTGTAGGCTCTTTTTCCCTTTCAACATGAGGAGGCGTGGGAGTAGGGTTTCTATTCTCATTAATAGTTTGATCTCTAATCTTGTCAACTGTTTCGCGGACAGTTTTCAAAACTAATTCATCGATTTCTTCTTTAATTTTATCCAGAAACTGCAAAATGGAAATCAATCGAGAGAGGGTATCCATTTTATTATGAACTAGGAACTGTGTATCTTCAATTATTTGACGAATTGCCAAGTCATTCGTCTCTAAATTATTAGCATTTAGAACGGAATTCAATGCCTTTTCTGAATCTGGTGAAAATCCTAAAATATCATCATCATTCTTTGCTGGAGGATTAATCAATAACGCTTCGTCACACAATTCAACAACTTTCTGAAGTATACCAAATGGAAACTTTTTCGAATGGATTAGATTTTTCTGCTTCGCTTGAAAATTCTTAGTCAATACCTGATTGGCTAATCTTGGAGAGGGAGAAGGTAGATCGGACATGGTAGGTAAGGGGATACCTTTGTAATCATAAATTAGTCCGTGGTCTTCGTTGGAAGATGATGAAGAGGAGGATGTAGTGGAGTCCACCGATGTCGTTGAAGGGTTGGACAATAATGATGATGACGAAGAATGAAACAGTTGATGCTGCAGAATCACCGACGACGTAGGCAGCATATTTTGTGCAGATAAACTATCAATGATTTTCAAGATCAATTCTCGTTGCTCTCCGATTTCATCATGACATTCTTGTAAGTTTTCGTTAATCCTATGTTCAATTATACATAAATCTGAATGCTTCTCTATGAACCATGCCGGGATATTGTTTTCGCAAATACGACATAGAATAGTCTTTGGTTGAGGAACAGATTCTTCATCAATGATTCCCAATTCCTGTAAGTTTACTAAATACCCCTCGAATATTTCCGCACCAAACCCAAGTAAATCAATTAATTCAGAAGGCAATGTTAAATCTAAGTCAATATGTACAAATGGTCTTATAGTCCACATAGAATGAGTGGGTAATTTGGTTTTCGCATCATGTATTAAAATTCCTTGAGCTTCCAATTCTATTACATCTCCATCATTTGATACTTCTGAATTTGTCAAGGAAAGAGTATCTTCAGGTGACCCGATATCAACGTCAACTTTTTTAGATGTTAATTGTATTTCCGAAATATCATCTTCAATAATTGATTGACGTCTTGGAATGAAATCTCGAACTGGCAATTCAACTTTTGCCACCTCCTCCAAAGAGTTGAAAGGTGTTAATTGTCCCTCCTCAGGGACGGCACATTCATGTTGTTCATGCGCAGGTGGTGTGAGAAGTCTCACCAAATCAGTATATATCTCCAATCCTTCATTATTATGACATTCATGCAGTTCTTTCTTGGTGGCTGTCATAAATTTCACTTTATAACTACAATCATCGATAATCATTTGATCTATTGCATTATTAAATACTTTATAATCATCTTCGTTGTTACCAATTATGATTTTGGAAATAGGACGATTAATGATTTTATTTCTATTTGTGCCAACAATAAATTCCCAATTAGTTGAAAGATATCGTATATTACCGTCAAGATCCAACTCCATCACTACTGTTGGGTTATTAGAAGATTCCAAACGTAAGTTGATTTGATCCTCAATCGGTACTGTGTTGATAGGTGACTGATTCCTAGATTCTGCCGAGGAGGTTGGGGATGAAGGAGGGGAGGATGGTTTGGCAGGTGATTGGATATAATCACTCTTATTAACATCTTCGACGGTTATGCTTGGTGATTGCACTTTAGACTTACGTTGTTTCGGTAATGTAGTTGTGGGTGTTCCTAGTGGAGATTGCGAGGTACTTGTTCGCTTCATATTTTGGGCAGGAATCTCACAAGGGGATATTGATCGATCCTTTTGTTGTGATGGTGATCGCAAGGGCGTTGACTCAAACATGGGTTGATGGAATAAAGTATCATCAATGGGTGTACTTACAGTACGGGGTGATTGGGATTGTCTAGACATTGTCTTTCTATCTTTGTGCAATTTTGTTTTAATACGAACAAAACTTTAATGACAACAAAAAGTTCAAGGCGGATGGAAGGACTAAGGATTGGTAGTGTGCTGTCGTATCAAGAGACATATGCAAACTTCATACACCTCGAAAATGTGAGATTGATCAAAGGATTTTTATCAAGATTTCTGAACAGTTATCTTTCCTATCTATTAGAAATATGTAAGAGGGTTTAATTTAAGCTTATGTAAAAATGTCCAAGAAAAAAAAGGGGGGAATCTTTGTAAAAACGAATTGGGCTAAATAAATTTTATTTACAACAACACTAGCATCTCAGTCACAGTTTGCACTTCCGTTTAAGTTCTAGATAATATCGAATATAATGGTGAAGTTGAACCTTATAAGGCAAGAAAGGGTCCAACAATTTATCATAGCAGAGGAGAGAAGGATTCACTTTTTGTAGTTACTCTTGAAAGTCTGTATTATTGTTTCACAGGAGTGATATCGACGGCAAAGTCTGGTTGGCCGTTTATATTAGATTACAACACTCACACAGTAAGTCATAACCCTCTAGGATTGTAATCTACTCCTGTTTAGTCATATCTCTTGAAATACTAAAAGAAAACTGAGAATCGGGACAAGATTCCTTGATTCGGCTATACTCCCGAAGTTTTTGTTCCAATGACGTTCAAAATTGTCAACAGATTCTTCTAACTATCGAGAAAATCGAAACCCAGTGAATTCCGCTTTAACAAACAAAAAAACTTACATTACTTGGGGACCGTCGAAGGTAAAACTTGTAACTTACAGTATATGCACATTTGAATAATACATGCAATTTATAAGAAAATTGATGTTGAATTAATCGCAATCTACAACTAAAGATTTGTTGGAAATCAATAGTGATTAACAAGATTGACGAGTTATCAACACTATATATAAAAATAAAAACGACATCATGTATACTAAAAACCCCCAAAAGTAGGTATAGATATGAATGATATCGACCAACTTCAAAAAAATTCCTTGAAAATACACTAGTCGTTTTCGTCCACTCCATCTAAAATTAAAAAAATACCTCACCTCTTTTGTTTCTTGTTGAAGAATTGAATAGCTGTATATACATACCAAAAAGGATTAACCCTTTTCCAATAAATGTTGAAATCAAGTAAATGAATAAAAAAATTGAAATTAATGAACAAAAGTAGTAATAAGTTTGTAGTTGTTGCTTGCACAGGGTACATTTTTTTTTAATTCAAAGAGTTGGATCTTGAATTGAAATCATTAAGTTAAAATAAATTAAGTCGTTTTATAATGTCTTTTCTATCATCATAATCATTAAAAGTCAAATTCAATTAAAAGTTGGATTGTAATTGAATTAGATTTTTCCCATATTGCCATTTTAGTTCATTATTAGTTAGTATATTGAAATACTGGTTTAGAATCCAATATACTTCTTCTTTTAATACTTTCCAATAAATCATTATTCTTTTGTTCATTTTGTTGTAATACCATATTTCTAAGGTATTTATTTTCCATCTCAACTTGCTTTAACTTCTTTTCCAAAGCAATAACCTTTTCTTCTAATTCTTTGGATCTACGTTCCATTTCTTGTTCCTTGATCTTCTTCTTGATTCTAAATCTAGCTGAAGCAGCAGTATTTCTCTTTCTCTTGTCTTCACTTGCGGCTTCACACGCTACATCTTCAACAGGTGTTTGGTGAACTTCCAGAATGGATCTCTTTTGTCTGTTTGGTTGTGCAACATTAACTTTATTGATAGTCGTGTCGATTGCTCTATGAACTTGAGGAGCATCAAACTTCAAGAAGGAAAGATCTTCTGGGACTTCTTGTTTAACAGGAATAATATTATCTTTACCCAATACATCAAGGGAGAAGAAATCATTGGCCTGTGAAAACAAGTCCAACTCATGTTCCAATTGTTGTTGAGTCATAGTTGGGGAAACAACCGCATCAAAGTCAAGATTCAAATGCTGTATATAGTCTGTTGGTTCGAAATTCATGGTATATCCCTTATTATGATGGTATCTACTTGTAGTAGTTGTTGAGTGAAAAAAAAAAGTAGTGACTAATATTTAGAAGAAGAAAAAAAAATTATATGGAAAAGTGTCGGATACGGATTTCTATTTATTGATTTATTTTGTTGGTCAAATCAGACAAACAACGGAAAAGAAAAAAAATGGTTTTTTGTTCCGATGGTTTTAAATTAATATTATTACTAATACTGATTATATACAGGAAGCCGTTTCAGGAAGTGTTTTCTTCCGCTTTACAACTAAACAAGTGTCAACTAGTGATTTGTTATCACTGAACAATAGGATTAACATATACTTTAAGGGGTGATGCTCATGAATTGCACATGGTTCCAATTAGGGATGTGATGCTATTGGAGGATAAGAGGTCAAGGACCCTGCAGAGCTTATTCTGCTTTGAACTGCCATCATGTTTCATCCGGCTTTACTCCGATTTTTGTGTAATTAATTAATTAAGAATTTTCAATCAGAGTCACAAAACATAACAAGTTAAAAAGTATTGGCAAATGAGATTAATTAGTCATTGATGATAGCTTAATTTTTTTCTTTCATATGATATTTAGATTTTATTTATACCCGCTTCGAATAAAGGGAACCTTCAACCAAAACTAAAAAGGACTGATTACAGAGTTTCTTTGAAGATCAAACCTGAAAATGCATTTCCATCTTTACTCCGATATATCGCGAAGGTTGAATTGAAAATTGAACTAGGTGTACTGCCGCACTTGGAGTTTGATCCTGGCTATATATGTCGAGTTGCTCATCTTGTATTCATAGTAATTATCTTTGCATGGCAACCCCCTGTCCAAATGGCAGAATTCCTTCATTCCTTTCTTTCGTAACTAACGACATTTCTTGGGAGATAAATGTCGCACATAAAGTCACTAAAATTTTATTGAGTCTAAACACAGTAGTAGTAAACACAGTAAATGCCTATACAATAGCTATAACCACACAAATCATTCAAAATATGTCAGATTTGGAAGATGATTTATTGGCATTAGCAGGTGGTGATGATAATGATTATGATTCTGATGAAGCTATTAGCACCAGCAAACGCAAGCCAAAATATAATGAAGAAGAAGAAGAAAGTGATGATCAGGTATTATCAAAACGTCGAAGAGTAGACACATCCGACATTGAGATAGAAGAATATCAAAATGAGAAGCAAGGTGAAAACGAATTGATTAATCCATATCCCCTTGATGGTAAATATAGAGACGAACACGATCGTGATGAATTGGAATCCATGGATGAAATTCAAAGGGAACAGATCTTGTTTGAAAGATCTCAAGAAATGGAAAGGTATAATGAAAAGAAGTATTTGGCTGAAAGAATGAAACAACAAAGAAAGTTATCCCAACCATCCCGTGCGTCAAACAGAGCAAAACCTGGCATTAAGCCAGACAAGAGAGACAAATTATCCGAATTAAAAAAGCAGCGTGAGCAACGTTCAAGGAGAAAAGCTAGAGATGATTATGAAGAAGAACTGGAGGAAGACGAGGAAGACGAGGATATTCTTGAATTATCCGAGGAAGACGACGAATATGATGATGAAGTAGTTACTTGGGGAGGTGTATCTAAGTCCAAACCCAAAAGATCCACCGAAGTTGGGAAATTGGCGGATATTAACCGTATAAGAATGGGAAGAACTATTTTGACCCAATATTGTTTCTATTCTGATTTCAACAATGTTATATTGGATACATATGGAAAGATCAATCTTGGCGTGGATAAAAAAACCAGGCAACCAATATATAGAATGGTTAAAATTATCGATGTTAAATCAATTCCAGAAAAGGTATATCGGTTAAATAATGCGAGATATGATATATTCCTTACTGTTAGTCAAAATAGACAACAAACTAAAGATTTCCCTATTAGCATTTTCTCCGATTCGACATTTACTGAGGAAGACTTTGGTAGATATTTGGCTGAATTGAAAAAGACTGGGGAAGCCATTGATTATTTGGATGACATCAACGATAAATTTCAACAATTGCAGCTATTTTTTAATAGAGGACTTAGTGACAAAGATGTCAATGAAATGATTGCCAAGAAAAAGAGAATGCAAGAAGAAAGGGGAATTTCATCGAGCGTAATGTCTGGATATGACGCTGTTACGCAAAAGGCCAAATTGATGGATGAATTAAAAATTGCTAAGCAAGAGAACAATTTGAATCGAATTAGAGACTTGATTGGGAAGTTGAAGAGAATTGACCAAATATTAAATGAACAGCCCAATTCTAAGTCGAACAAGCTGTCCTCTAATACAATGTCTAAGGTCAATGAAAGGAATAGAAAATTGAATGCTACCAATATTAGAAAGGCTGAAGTCAAATCGAGAAATACTGTTCAAGTTAGTGATGGAGGTGACCCATTTTCCCGTTTAAAAACCGTAACAAGAATGTTCTATCAAGATTTGATTAATCAAGAAAATGAAAAAGCATTGAAAGATATAAACTATGAAGAGCTTTTGAAGGAAAAGAGTAAACAAGAAGAAAAGATTGCTAAGTCAACCTACAGAAATTTGGGAGAGATGGACAAGTTAATTAAAAGTATTGATATTGATATTGATATTGCGTGGTAAGTGGTTTCCAAACGTTGTATTAATTTTTACATTGGCCTTAGTAGTTTAGTTCGTTTTATGGAACAATTTTTTTTTGTATAATTTCTGGGTAAAACTAAATTGTAGCACCATGGCAATGGACTTTAGGCTCGAGGAATGCAAGTAAAGTTTATCAACTTTAGTGCTATTTTGAAACAATGTTATGATTGTGTGATATGGGTATAATTTTTTCAACGGGGTGAAAATCAACCGTATCAAGATCTCTCTTTACAGCAATTCTTTAAAACCTTGTCACCTTGATTGGTCACTGTTTAAATCACATTTGGTTATATACTGTTAGCAACCACCTTGGCCTGGTCAAAACCTCGATACTAGAATCATCCAAATCGTAAGGTAAAAATTAATCAGCATAAACTCGACATATCCTATGTTGCTATTGTAGATGACAAAGCAGTTACACCAAGCCAACTAGATGGATAACCTTTTGGACTCATGCAGACCCCACAATACTTGATTGGAGAAAATGTAATATTTTATATTGGGCTGCAAATATTTTTTATGGTAGTTTCAAAGGTTCCGGTTGGGCAATATGGAACATAGGTACTAAAAACTAATTAGATATCCTTCATCAAACATTAAATGAAATAAGGTGATTACTAATGTTTTACAATCACAGGGAAATGAACAAGGAATCAATTATATAAGGAGGTCTAAAGCTCTGTTTCCAATTTATTTGTTGATGCATGTTAGAAGAATAGATTTCGGTTGTAGTGAATGATATTACGTAAAATACAAAAATACTAAATCGTTATTCAGATTTAAAAAAGAATGTACATATCAAAGACTGGGGTCTTGTAAAACATTTTCGAATCCTTCTCTAAGAGTACAAAACATAAACACCACAACTAAAGTAATTACATCTATTTATGACAGATCTGGACAATGATCTCATCAAGGTAATAGCTTCTCATGGCAAATCACCAAATAATGTAGTAGGATTATTCGAGCCATTTGCAGTGATGGTTGGATAGCACGACATGGACATTGTGTAAAATCGGAAAATCACGTCAAATGAAAGCAATATACCTTACCGAATAACCTATAGATCACCCGACAGAACAATAATAAACGAATACCGCTAAATAGAAACGACATAACAATATCCACGGGATTAAAAACCCCGGTAGCTTTCCGTGGCCGTAACATGAATGGTGTCCATGCTCTACTTTTGTTGTATACAAATCAAGATCATACGAAAGCAGCAGTAGCCGAGATAATTCCAAACTGCTAATTCAAATACCACGAGAAGAACCTTAAAGAAAATGAGAAGCAACTTATATTGCAAGATATTGATAACATGACCAAAGATTTTGCCTGAATGATTTATATGAGTTCGGCCAATAGTTTCAGATCCACTGAGTTCCTTTGGTTCAATATAAACGGGGACAACATCGAGGAACGTGACACAGTTTTCCTTGAAAAGGTGTTCATCAATCTGCCAAGAACAGAGCGTACAAACGAAGATATGACAATTGATTTAGTATCAAGGTACATTCTCACTCACAGTACTTATATTCGTCGCTGGTACATTAGGCTTTTTGATAAAAAGTTCCCAGAACTTGAAATGAATGTTTTGAATGGGCAAGCGAAGAGTGTCCAATGTGAAATTATCAAATTCTTTCACATGAAGTTCTGCTCTTTCTGGGTATGGAAGACTTATCACCTTAGACGAATTTTACAGATTCCAAGTAAGGGTATTGAATTTTTTAGTGGAGCAAGTGCTTCCATTCAGGGCTCTTCTTCAACCTACCACTGTGCTTATTCCTATGGGGAAATGGAAAGTTCACAAGATGCAAATAGAATCTAGGGTAGTAGACAGGGTCACTCATGGTTAACAGCTGAAAAGCACTATGGAAGAGACCACGCTAGTAATGGAGACGAGCTACATGATACGCTAGTGACATTTAGCTTCTATCAATCGTACTTCCAATACCTCGCACTCCATCAAGTAAACTTAGAAGGGGAGTTCAAGGAAGGAAAGCTATTGACACTCCTCCCTGAAGAGTGAAAGTAGTTGAAAGCTAACTGATATTTTGGAATTCTATGGATATTACATCGAAGTATGACCAAATGGTTGCAGGTATGGATATTGCTATTTGTGATGTTAGCTCCAGATTGACTATTCCTAGTGCTGGTTGGAGCAAGACATCATGTGATCAAGTTCCATTGATGGCACTTAGAAGACATCATCAACAAAATCCAGCCACCTTTAATCGGGTAGTATTTGTGGTGATGGTTCCTTATATTCCTCTTCTGGAATAAGTTCTTGATGGAATTAGTTGTGGTGGTCACTTGAAAGTTTTGCTGGCAAAACACCCTCGTCAGTTGACTTCCAACACTGATGGAATTGTTGCATTGTATGATGATTTTATGAATGACGTTTTCCTCGAGTTTCTTGGGGATTTTAGTTTTAGCTATTCCGACAGTTATATTCTAGGATTCTTAGTTCACACCAAATTGCCTGATGAATTTGGTTTTGGAGAATTTCGGGAGAAAATTGTTTCAATTTATTATGAAAACAAGTGGAATTGGACTCCTTGCGGCGCCCTTTGCAGTAGGTTTTTTTCTGGTAGTGTGGAATTAGAATCAAATCTCTCCTTCTACAAATAAATGTATTAAATCTACGAAAGGTATGCGTTGAAAATGGCAATTGTTCTAGATGATAAGAGGTGTAACTCCAAGTGGGGACGTTTCAGGCGGGGGAGCAATTGAGTTGTAGATTCCATATACTCGGTGCGTAATTGAGATATGGTAATTATGCATTTGAGACAATTGAAAAATTGT
>NDXA01000045.1:0-95597 GCA_002105455.1 Hemisphaericaspora xylofermentans | reverse complement strand
GATGTGTATAAGAGGTAGATATATATATATATATAGATGTTTGAGTGATTTTTAGCGTGGTATCCACATGTTTCCTCGATATGTCCTGTAGGCATTCTTTTCCAACCTTTGAATAGCTTTTGTAGAATTTTGCAAACAATTCTTTGATAATAATCGACAAGTTACAAGAATTTTATTATAAAATTGAAAGATGCAAGTGGCCTTTATTGATCAACTTGTTTTTGTATTGCAAGATGCTGAGCATAAACCATAACCACCCTCTCTTAGTTAACCCTTCCCGTTATCTTGGTTTGAAATCCAAATCTTTCTCTTCAACGAACTTCGTTAGACGACCGCATATCTCACAAATGCTGACTTATTCCAATGAGAGATGGAATGAAGGTAGGGTTGTTTATCTCCTCTGGAATAATGTACTTTATTCATGACGTCGTAAGCCAATAACGGTAAAAGGGCAGTGAGGGATCTCCACTCGTTGAAGCAAGACCTCACAAAACAATAGCAAGAAGGTTTATCAAAAGATGGTAGCACCCAATATTGTCCCTGGTTCAAAATTACACACTAAAGGTTTACGTACGTGGTTACTTACCATCGCACATACCAGCTTTTCTTTCATATCTACAGAATTCTTGTGATTCGCAAAGAGTTCTGACTTGGGTCCTTTTGTTCGAAAATTAAAACCGTTGCTGGAACATTTGCCTTGTGGCGATCTGAAATATATAGAAATGTTGGAACAAAGGAAAAGAAAGAAATTGAAACCACAATTGCGCTTTTATGGAAGAAAGTGGCTTTCACACTATAAAATATTTATTCTGGATGTTTCCTAATTCTTTCATTGTTTCCGAGAACCATTTTCCGAGAACTCCAAGTGCAAATACAGCTATGAACTTTCCTTTTTTGGAACAACGTAAGGAAGCAAGGATTAATGCTGATAAAGAGCCTCGTCTGTCATATTTTTCAACAAATAAGATTTTTAGAAAGAATAAGTTTATTGTGAATATTCTTATACAAATAGTGAAGGTATAAACATTGAAGACTTTCGACTTAGATGAGATGCCATAAAGGTAGCTAATAAGTTAAAGATACTACAATTACCGAAACCGAAAATTAGAAAAAAAAGAACAAAACTAAACGCATAATAAATCAACATTCTAGCAATCTAAACTCTAAAAGAGTAAACCAATAGCAGCGGCAGCAACAGCTGCTAATGTACCTTTAGAAACGGCCCCTGATCCTTCATATGTAGTAATCGAAGTATCATTCTTTGGAGCGGCAGGAGTTTCGGCTGGTTCTGGTGCTTCACTTGGTTGCTCTGCCTCTGGAGCTTCAGTTGATTCTGCAGCTGGAGCTCCAGTTGATTCTTCAGCTGGTGCAGCAGATCTAAGAGCAATTCTAAAAGGGATAGCTCCATCTGGGCCACCTTCTGGATGAGAAACAACTGCATATGATGCTTCAGAGTACCTGTATGGGTCATTTATGTTCTTTTGGGCAAAGATGGAGTCAGAACCGTCAAATACAGCAAATCCATCAGCATCAAAGTCGACGGCTAATGGTTCTGCTGCAACAGTCATTTGAAGAATGCCAGAGCTGATAGCAAAATACTGTCTTTCCTCACCGAGTGGGATATATATAACTCTGGCTTCATCGTCGTAGGAAAGGTTTTGGCTGTTTTCTCCTAAGAAAAAGTAATTTATACCAGCACCTTCATGAGTGGAGTATAACCCTTGCTGATTGATTTCTTCGTTATCGGAAACGGCAATCAATTGGACTTGGTTAACAGCAGCTAAAGCTGAAGCGGCAAAATATAAAACGGATGTTAAAGTAAATTTCATTGTAGCGAATGTATAATCAATTGTTTGACTGGTAGAAAAAGGAAGAGAAAACAAAAAGAAAGTATTGAAATAATTGATAAAACTTAGGAGAAAATCCTTGCTCTAAATACTCCTGGCATTTGTGGTGCACACCTCTTCAATTCCATTCGGGGAATTACAACCAGATTTGGTATTCTATTCTAAATATAGACACACCTTCTCCAAAAAAATATTATTTTATTATTTATGTAAGATTATTTTTTAGTATTGTTTTTTATTTCCAGCCAATTTTCGAAGATTCCGCACTCCCCGGCTTTTGCGAAAGAATGTCCTTTCATTTACAAACTATCTTTGCATGAACTTAAGGAATCAAGATGTGGCTTCAGCTACAAAATTGCATTATAGATAGAAAGGTTACTACATAAAAAAGTGTACCATCACACACTGTGTTATACTTGGTCTGTGAAATATGTATAAATAGAAGTTTATATTTTAAAAGCTTAATTTTTCTTAGGGACAACACGTTTGTTTATCCCCAAAAGACCTTACAACTAAACAGTAGCACAAGAAAAAGATCACACCATTGCAAACAAAATTCCAATTCTACGTCATCTATATTCTTAGTCTTTCCACTCATTTCATGCATTATGCTAACATTACTAAAATTTTGTATAGACAATAGTCAGATGTCCGTCAATTAAATTACATATATTTATTGTTTATTTATAGACTTAAATAAGTGCTTTTCAAAATTGACTTCTTCAACTCTTGCACAACGATTTACATGACAAATCTAAAAGATGCATCTATATGTGGACAAGAGAAGCGATTTTTTGGTTGAACATACAATGAGGAACATTAATGTGCAGGAAAGATCTAAGTAGAGGTCAGTACTGAATGGCAAACACCTCCTTATTCTCTTATTTAAGAAAGAGTTACTTAGTCAAGAGGAAGAGGTGTCTTTTTAAACTTGGTTCCAGGTCAATTTCGCTCAATTTTTTACGCCGTTCGATTCGCCAACAACTACCCTTTCACTCTAGAGTAAAGCTTGGAAGAAAGTACAATCAAGTTGGAAACCTTGCTGGATAATATGAGAGCCAAATTTGTGTTGAGGTAAAGAGAATCAAGTAGCTTCCTTTGCTCGTTTCAATCAAATTGTTTTGGTGATTATTTTGCTGGTGTACAACTTCTGCATGGTTACATGTTCTATAGGAGAAATTATACATGCTTTGGCATAATTGTTTTCAAATTTGAGTTTACTCTAGTTAAGGAAAGATAACTCCCGAAATTTAGTTTGTGTGGAGTACAAATTAAACCACTAGTTCCCTTTGCAATGTATTGTCGAATTAATTGAATCTTAAGCAGAAAATTACGCGAGTTTACCGAAAAATAATTTATTATTTTGTGTTCTCAACGGCACTTCTTTTTGGATGATTCGTTGGATCGAAGAAGAAACCCAATGGTCGATGTCACCTTAGTTTGAATGTCATCATTCAACAGTTATTACTACTCGGGGAAGGGGGTTGGGATAATATGGAAATATTAGTTTAGTTCTGTGGATACAAAATAAATGAAATCGTTTCTCTTATGACCTGTCAATTCCTAAAGTTAAATCTGCCATCAGATTTATCGAACGTTCGAGTTATCCATAAGCAAGCCTTTCGACCTTGACAAAGTTCCTTCATTGTAACTTCATGTAACACTGTGGAGATTGGCGAGAATCGAGAACCTACTTCCAGACCTTAAAGTCTTGGTTCCAAGATACGAATTCCGAGATTTTGATCAAAAGAAACTTGGAAACTCTAGCCAAGAAAAAATATGTCTCCGCTTAGACTATACAGATATGGAAATAAGATTTCCGCATTCGGAATGGAGGAGAGCAGTGGACATAAAGAAACTTGTGATTCGTAGGTAACTATAAAAAATATGAGAGGCTTAGGAAGAAGATTGTGGTTCAATAGACTTCATTTTAAAACAACCTAGTTCTCTTAATTTCATAAGTGGCAACTACTGGGCGGTGATCGGAAAAATAGAACTCTTTGAAATAATTGTGCATAATGCCAAAATTCTCCAATGAAATTTCGAAGTACAAATGGTGGTCCAAGCTAAAGAAGTTATTTACCGTGAATGCATCTTTATAATTAGAGCTTTCACTATTCACCTCATCAGTATCATTACCAGTAGTTTCTTGGAACCTTGGTTTACTGAAATACGGAGACCATACGTAATCAATTATGGTATTTGCTTCATTCTCTTTATCAAATCCAGTAAATGTAGTTTCATGACCATATGAATATTTCCAATCTACCAAGGTCCTACTATCCTTAAATCCAGCCTCTTTCAATATGGCATATGGCTCATCTTTTGGTTGCGTGTTAAAGTCACCACATAAGAATGAAGGATAAGTATTGTAATTCTCCATCTTGTCAATAATCAACTTTGAACTCATTCTTCTTGCATGCTTTCCACGATGGTCAAAATGTGTGTTGAATACATTTAGCTTTATCAAAGGATTAAGCTTCGATTGAAGAGTAACCATCGTAACTATTCTTTCCAATGCAGCATCCCATCCACGGCTAGGTACAGATGGCGTTTCACTTAACCAATATGTTGTATTTTCCAACACTTTCCAATCTGATTCCTTGAACAAGATAGGCGCATATTCACCAGCAGTTTCCCCATCCGTACGACCAACGCCATAGTACGTCCAACCTTGATGATTTTTGTTTAATCCGGTAAGAATATCCTCAAGTTGGTGATGAAGCACTTCTTGAAGACAAACCACATTTGCATGACCCAAAAATGATGTGTGGAAGTCAATCGAATTAATTACTTGCACCCTCCTTGTTTTCCACGGTTGTTCATCTGGATCAGGATAACGTTTGTTATCGAACCGGATATTATTAGTATAGATGCGAAGATTGATTTTGGGTCCATAGATGTTGGATAAGGAACTTCCTGGTTGGGATACAGATTTAAGTAATAATAAACCTAAAACGAATAAACATGCGGGGAAGATGGCGATCCAACGAAAACGTTGTGCGACATCAAACTTGTTTTCCTTAACAACAGCCAAGTTAGATACGGAACTATGAACCGTTGGCAATAATGGTGTGTTCTCGCTAGACATCAAGGCGATTTTGAGTTATCTCTAGTTCATTAACACTAGGTTTAAGAGATTTTATTAATTGGATCCTTAAACTTTGATCCAGGGTTATTCTTTACGTTGACACAAAATACTACAATGGCGAAGTTAATTTTATTGACAGAAACGTTGTTCTTTGATTGTTCTACATTTCCCATGTCAGCAATTATCCATTGTACACGACCTATTCCGACCATTACTGCGTAACCTATACATTTATGTGACTATCCCTACCTTTTGCGAAAATCGTCAGATTCAGATACTTTAATGGAAGAGGAACCTTTTCCAATGACTTCATCAATTATTTCAATTCGAGGTTTTGATTCCTCATCTGATTCCTCATTTACTGCTTCCTCATTCACTGCTTCTTTCTCTTCCTTATTTGACTTGGCGCTTTCATGTGGTACTTCGGTTGCACCCATTGCACTGAGCAAGAATAGAAAGGTACTCGCAAAACCAAACGCAAAAGTAACACTGAACATAAAAAATGTAGTATAAATCAAAAACCTAAGCGGGTTGTTAATGATTACATTTATAGGATCCAACATGAAATCAAAATAGAAATCCTTCAACTCCAAATATTGCTTCTTCCAAAACATCTTAATGAACAAGATAAATTGCTTGTGGGTTGCAATTTCATCATCAAAAATTATCTCATCAAAACTTCGAGGTGGTGCCACAGGTTCATTTTTTATCTTAGGACGATTGGATTTTTTATTCTCAAATTCTACTTCTAGTTTTGGTACAAATGTAGCATTTCCAATCAATTCCGCTTCTTCAACGGAATTTCCAATGTAAATATTATCAAACAAAATATCTGAATCCATGCTCCATAATTCAAATCCAATCCCACCAATTGGCTTTTCCAATCTTCCAGGGTGAGTAGTTTCGTAGTAATCGGGATTGGGGATCTTCCTTGGCTTCCATAAACCTTGATATTTCGGATTTATAATATCTGGTGGAAACCATGGGCCGACGTAGTCTGGGTTGGGGATCAATTGAGCTCTCCAAGGGCCACATCCGCCTTGACCACATTTAGGATTAAGAATTAAACTAGGTTTCCAATGCTTCTCATCAGCATCTTCTGGTCTAATCTCATTCGGATCGGGGATGTATCTTGGGGCATCTTCATCCCAGTCTTTAGGTTTGACTGGATGAGGATCAGGAATGAAAGGTTGGGCATGCTTTTGTTCATAATCATCAGGCTTTTCAGCATTAGGATCAGGAATATAAAGACGATCATCCCAATCCTCAGGTTGTTTGTCATTCACATCAACAATTTCTTTGGGTGGGGAGAATGGTGGATCAAATAAATTAGGTTGGGATACCAAGTTACCAGCTTTTGCCACTTCACCGTTGATTCTGATTTCGAAATCCTGGTTTTTGTGAATTATCAAAGTATACAAATTAGTCAAATCATTAGTACGAGCCATTGGAGAGTTCTTTAAATGTTTTTCTTCAACGCCATGACCATCGACAGTCTTCTTCCGTAATATAAAATGAATCTTGTTGTTACTCCCGCAAATATCAGGACCAAACATAACTTGAAATGGAGTTTCGGAACTAAATCTCGAGTATCCAGAATCAGAATAATCTAAAAGTTTGATATATGCTCCTCCACAAGACAAACCCCTTTGTAACTTAACTTCGTATTGTACAACAAGGTCTTTTTCTTCGTTGTCAATAGAACTAGGGAATTTTCTAGCAATGGCATGATGTGCAGCTTTCGTTCTTAAGATTAACCCATTGTCATTTTCAAAACCGGGATAAATTGTAGCTGGAGCAATTTCCCATCTACCATTATACTCAACAATTTCATCTCTTCCTTCATCAAACTTCTTGGAGCGTGAGATTGTCCAAGGAGAGTGTGCCAAATCCTTGTATTCAAATTCTTCAAGGAAGGAACTGGAACTTAGGATAGATTGATCAAATGGTTGAAATTTGATTGAGAGTGCAACGTCCAAGAGAACCGACAACGAAAGAATTGACTTCAATTGCATTGATGTTGGTGACTACTAGTCAAATGGCACTGGGGGGAACTTACGTGGTGGGTTTTTCCATTGTTGTTTGGCACAAGAGACATCGATGAATGTCGCACATTGCAAATGTCGCAGTATGAAACAATCTATTATTAAATGGCTAATATACAGGTAATATACATTTGTAGAAGAAGCATCAAGCTTCGGCTTCATCCAATAAAGCAAATCTATTATTGGAAGAAGGTGCAGGCGAAGGTTCTTCAGTCTTTTGTTTGGTTTCAGCATCATTGCTAAAGAACTGTTTAACATATTCATCTTCTTCATCCCTTTCGATTTGTTCAGCGGTCTTTTCAGGTTCTTCTGACAATCTAGACTCTTCTGCCATATCGTTCTTAATCACAATATTCTTGTTGGTTTGTTCCCAACCTGATTTACGTGCATTTTGAACATATTTTGCTCTAGCTATACTTTGCTCAATTTTTGTCGCCAACACCCCACCTAACTTTTCTGATCTTTCCACTTTATGTTTTAAGGTGGAAGTCTTCTTTTTATTTGCCTTTCTGATTTTTGAATTTTCCATCTTCTTTGCTAATAAGTTTTCATTTTTAATTGTTGTTCTGATTATTGATCTTTTGACTCCATCGTTCTCAGTTTTAGGTAATTCTGATAATGATTTAGCTTCTCCATGTTCAGTATCCACAAGACCTCTTCTTGCTGCTCTACTATGTTTAGAAACTGGTTCAGTTAGTATCAGTGATTGTCAAGGAACACATATTTATACGATAACTTACTCTTCTTGGCCATTATTTTTAGTTAGTGTTGACCTATATAGTGTTCTTCTTATCAATGTGATCTCATCGCATAATTTTCAGAGCGATCTTGTAGCGAATTAAAAAAAAAGTACGAGCCGCAGGATAAATCCGGCAGAAAAAAATAAAGCAAAAAAGCGTATTTATACTACTTAATTAGGAAATACCAGTTGCGCCTAGTATCTTTCATTCAAAATTTGCAGTTTCAAATTGTCATTTATGACTTAAGGAAGGGAACGAATTAATTTAATGTATAAAGTGTCACGAGAGAACCAATCCACCTCCTTTTACTAACTATTTGTCTCAAGTTATTACCCCTTTCCGTTAATTTATATAAGATACAATAAGTATACACAGCATGAATCTTAAACATATTTCAAATTCAAGTAGTTTAATTTCAAATCTGATTTCAAACTCTTCGAAACGTTACCAGAATACCAATCTCACTACCCTGGATATGGGAATAAAGTGGTATGTTTGACTTCGCAATTCCCCCATGCTTACCTAAAACCATCTGCCGAGCATTTCCTAAGTTGGAACGGACATTAATAATTGAACTTATTGAAGAAAATGTCAAGATTTATGGTGTCATCCAACAAAATCAGATTGTGATGGTGTTTGATGATTCCAGTGTTCCATTAATCACGTCCAAGATATCGAAAGACCTTATTGTTTCGTTAGCAGACTTGCTTGTTGATAATTTCGAAGTCGAAACTATGTTATGTTTGATTTCGAGGTCGAAGCTAGATTTATCGAAAGAATTAATGATGATATTACATAGTTACTTTGATGGTCAGTTAGTCCAGATTCTGGATGTCGATGAATATGAATGGAGCACTTTGCTATGCCAGTTATGAGAAATGCATACCTTTACCTTGTTTAATTTTGTACTATAAGCAATAGAGTATAAATATACGTTTTAATACTAATTGTAGTGATTTATGTAGTAAGTGGTCGTTTTCCATGTTCGTTAACTTCAGAGGAAATAGCAACAGTATCGTCGTCCTTCTCTCCTTGTTGTTGCTGCTGTTGTTGCTGTTGTGCACGTACTGCATTCACATATTCATTACACGCTTTTTCAAGCCCCATTTCCATTGGTTCAAGACACTGTTGTAGATCCTTCTCTATTTTCTCTCTCACCTTTTCATTATTCTTAACCATTTCCATATCATTAAATATATTGATGGCTTTCTTCTTCAATTCTGTTACTGAATTTCTGCAATTCCTCAAGCTGACAAAGATTTTCTTCAACTGAGCTGGATTACTTTCATGCAAAAATAGCTTCCAGAAATGAGATAAAAACTCAACAATAGTGATATTATGAGTAATAATCTCTTGAATCAAAGAGTCAGGAACGAGGTTTCTCAAAGCTGGTTCAATACCTTTAGATTCTTCCTTGTTTATGAGCTTGAACGTTCTAAAATTCTGTTTGCTTATGAATGCTATCTCTGATGACGTTTTCTCGATTTCTTTTGTCTTATTTTGATAGGTATCTCTTAATTCAAATACTTCATCTACATTGAATTGATTTGACAAATAATCTTGTAGTTGCGGATTGGTAACATCATTAACTAGTTGATGACTTTGAGGATTGCTAGTAGCAACAGTTTGATCGATATTAATCCTAATAAATTTTAAATCTTCAAGTTCATTCAAATCATGCAAACCCAACTCTTCTTGATATTCCTTTGCTTCCCAAGAAGAGAGACCATCTACACCTTGTTCATCTTTTTCGTTATTGACAGCAGCACTCATGCTCATCATTTTGGAGGACAATTTATTCATGTTTTTCATCAAAACGATCATTTCATTCTCACCATTACTGGATTTCTTGCTACTATTTTTTGGATCCTCTTCTTCATATCTCATTGTGAAATCAGGTCTATTACCACGTTTTTGAGAATTATCTTCTTGATTCCCCAACAAATCAAGGAACTTATGTACTTTTGAAACTGCAGCCTCCTTCTTTCTCGCCTCTTGTTCTTTTTGTTTTACAATTTTTTTAATCTGTTCTTGTTCATCATCAATCGTATCCTTTTTATTTTTTGCTTTCTTCTTCGCTGGTCCTTCTAGAACTTGGATAGAGGAATCATTCCCATCTTCTTGTTCAATATAGTTCTCATCAATATATAAATATTTATCCAAGATGACATCACCTCTGTTATTGGACTGGTTGATCTTATCCCCTCTTAAACGACGAAATAATTTCGAATTGAAAAATCTGGACCAAAACTCACCTTCTGAGAATTTCTGAGGTACCAAATCAGTAAAGGCTTTTCTAATGACTGGATATATTTCAAATATCTCATCTATAGTATCCCTAGTCACATTCACATTCACTTGATTATCTGAAGTCGCAACTGGCTTAATGGTAGATAAAACATTGTATGGTCCTCGATGTTGAGATATTGTTAATGCAAACGTACGCAATTGGTTCAACCTACTTGACCAAAAGATCTGAGGAGATAATTGATGTTCAATTACCGATTTTGTAAATCGATCTCGAAGAACTCTATCTTCTAATAATAATTTTTGTTGTAAGTCAAAGTTCTTTAATAGATTCCCATCGGATAATGATTGTGCGGTGTTGAATGTAAAGGATGATGAAGCTCTACTTGCGGGACAAGGAGCCGGGGACGAAGCAGTTGCACCTCCAGCTGATGATGATGGTCTGCTTGGTTGTGCGCTGCTAGTGGCTTCTGGTGGTTGGGGTGTTGCTGCTATTCCTTCCACTCTTGTTCTCGTTCTGGAGACAATTGCTTGAAGGGAATCTTTAATTGTGTTCATCGTTGGTCGGTTATTGAACGTTAACTTAACCGACTTCTCTTCGTCACCTTCACTTAGTTGATATATAACTTTAAGCATCATTTTCGGATTTGTTTCTTTTGTACTTTGTAAGAATTTCAACGAATTAAGCGGTATGGTAAGTTGTTTGTCTTCTTCAACAGCTTTCCATTCAAGAATCAGAGGTGCAAGATCCTCTCGGATAGCAACGACCCCTCCTACTTTATCAACCGAACATGCTCCTCTAACATAATCCATCGTATATTTACCCAAGTAAAGAAAGTGATAATGAAAAAAATGAAATAAAAAAATGTCACATACATTTTGGATCCCTTCCTTCGCATTTAAAAGTGAAATCAATCAAACGAGAAGGATCAATGAATAATCGACAAACACTTAGCATCATTAAATTAGTGAGGTGAAAATTCCTATGGAAAAAAAAAATTAGGAACACCAAACTATTATTGTATGGACCTCAACCAAATCTGCTAAATTCATTCCATAGCACCACCGCCAAAAAATGTTGTCTAGAAGATTTACAACCAGTGTTCTCACTAGGGGAATCGCAGGTATTAGACCAATCAATGCCATGTTATGTAGAAATATTCATCAATCTCCATTTGCGTTGAATGAACAAACTCAACAGGTACCCAAACCCAAAACCCGTCAAGTAACTGTTGACCGCGAATTACCAGATCCTTTTGCCAAACAAAAAATTAACCGTCGTTATATGGTTGTCTATGCTATAGGGTTAACTGCTATGCTCGCAATGATTTTTAATTATGAAAAGACTGGCTCTCCAATTATTACATCCACTTTATACTTCGTCAGAAGATCAAAGATTGCTAAGGAACGTTTAGGTGAAGGAATTGATTTTTCAAGCAGTTGGCCATGGATTAGCGGTCCATTGAATACAGTTCGTGGGAATATTGACATTGTATTCAACGTTAAGGGTGACAAAGGTAATGGAACTTTGAAATTGAAAGCTACGAGAGAATCAAAAATGGATCCATTTGATATCCACCACTTTTTATTGGAAATTAAAGACGAATATGGGAATATAACATCATACGATTTACTTAAGGATCCAGATGTGCAATTTGCTCTTTAGGTTCGGAAATAGAATAACTTGTACATAGAAAATGAACTCAAAGTTAGATGATTGAGTAATATTAAAGCTTTCGACATCTAAGTGACTTTTGCAAGAACGTAGGATGCGGACATTCCTCTTACAAGTGAGTGGAACTTTTTAAAGCTAGTAATTCTCTTCCGAAATGCCCACTTGAAGTTTGATATTGGCCTGAATACTTAACCTTTTAGTTTCTAACATGTTTTCTTCTTTCCTCAAGCACGAACAAATAAAAATCATCGACTCAATCGGTAAATTCCTTGGTGCTCTTCCCAAGTTCAGTTGATCACTGCTCAATTAGTGAAATATTACATATTTGAGAACTTGATACGTGATTTAAATGTTGTGGTTTTACTGAAGTCACCAGTAATCAACGAAATGGCCCTACAAGCTCTTTCCCACCATGAAAATTGTTTAAATTCATACGAATCTCGAATTTGGATGATCAGGGATTCATGATGAGCTTGAGGTATCAGGTATCCCCAAGGAATTGAAAAAATCAGTCGCAGGTTAAAAAGTCTTGATTGTTGACAGAGTTCCAGGGGATCCACGTTGGGAACCTCTTGAATTATATTTAGACGAGTAGATATTGTGGCACACTAGATATGCATAAGAGGATAATAATCATTTTTAGTTTGGTGAAATACGAGTAGATCTATTACGCTCACCCACCAAGAAGTTCTTGTCTAATAGTCCAGACTGAATAATATACCGAGCAGTTTGCTAGTTTGGCATTCGCGGAAATGGCTTCGTAATCCTGAAATGTTCAGCACTTTCCCAATGAAATTCTCGCAGCCATTTACACTTGTCAAAGGTAGCATTGAAATCTCATTTAAGAAAACCGATCTGGTACTACAATTTCTTTATACCATATGATAACACGTCAAATTGACAAAAGAAATTACAAATACTTCAGGTGACATACATAACTATAGACCAGAGATTGTGTTCCTAACGATGGGATCCTTTATTGGACCTCTACCGACCATTCCCATGTTAACTAGTTGAAAACCTCTAACATGCAAAATGTAAATATGATGGGGTAAGAAAACTTACAGTTTGAAAATTTTATAGATAAAGGGTTAAAGAAAGTACACTTTTCGGTTAGTTCGAGCCATTGCCATGTCAATCCGACACACAGACACCAAAGATGAGCCTTATCCATCGTCAAAGGATTTTTTAGAGGAGATGAGGAAGCTTAGAATTGAAATAAGCGATGCGTTGTATAACCTTAAGCCAAAGAATGATACCAGCCAGGGCATATTTGTACTTCCTTCTGAAATAGTATCAATTATTCTTCAATATTTAAATCAAAGGGATGCCATCCATTTGGCGTTAACTCATAGACACTTTGAAGATGCCTGTAAACGCAGGTTGTTTAAATCCATTTATGTTTATGACGAAAGCGATGCAAGTACTGTCACACATATTCCAAAGAGATTATACTATCCAATCTATACCGACTACACAATTATAAGTCTGAAAACGTTTTATGCGTTATATTCTAGTCTTCACCTCAAACCAGAGCTAATCCATAGCATTCTTTTTGTAAATGATGATGTTATCTCAGTTCAAGGCTTGCACTGCATTGTTGAAAAGATTCCAAATTGTGCTATTCGGTTTCAAAGTATTCTGCTGAAAGATGTCCAGGCTTGGTTATTACTACATCAACAAGTTACAGCTTCAACTCATCATTATTTTGGAGGCGAGTTTGAGGATGTATATCCTTCATCAAAGTTATCTGCCGTCGAGCATTTAATTGTAAAAGATCGGTTCAATTTAGATCTGGAGTACTTCACCAAATACAGGAAATTAAAAAGTCTTACAATAACCAAGCCACTCCCATTCCGGTTCTGGTCTAAACTTGGTTTTGTCGAAGAATTATTTGTGAAGCATGATTTGTTTTTTAATGTACGGAATTTGATGTCCTATTTTGATTTTCTGAGGATCAGGCGATTGCAGATAACTAACACCGCCGAATATGGTTTGAATTCGACATATGAAATTGCAGGTGCTCTCACATCCCTTTCAGCATTGCAGGTCGATTTTCCAACGATGGAAGAATTTAGAAATTTCGTTAGGTTATTGGCACCTGCTTCCTTGGATGAAATTCATTTGGGGTGGCTGGAAGTTTTATTTCCAAGAGTTGACGAGTTCCTAGATGCGGTAGATACCCAGGCGGATTCTTTGAAACTTATTAACTTTTCATCGATGGAAACGTTTACTAGTTTCAGCAAAATGTCTCAGGAGGCATTTGATTTTTATGACGCAAAGATTTACAAGCAATTAGAGCCAAAGCTATTCGAGACCGGAAGAAGATTTGATAAGTTAGAGAAAGTCATGGCTTTTAGACAGTTATTAATGGTCAATAGGCTTCCGAAACCCCCACGATTGGAACCCGCTGTCTTCTAGTGATTCTTCTTACTATCGTGGGAATGTAGCAGAAAGTAGAGGGTAGGATATTATTTCAATTTATGGGTAAGTGTGGAGTAAGATTTGAGAACTATGATTAGGCGAAGAAAATCCTCTACTGTTCAATAAACGATGATTATAAATTTCTTCGTTTCGTCCTCCGTAATTCATAGGCAGTACTAAATCTTCCTGATCAATACTAGCATAACGGTGAGAAAGAATTCAGACCATGTTGAAAACACTAATTCCGGGGATCAAGTCATAGAAAGTACAAACATTTTTATTTGGCAAGAATTACGATGCATAATCCAAAAGAGTTTGTTCAGTGTGGATTGTAGGAAGGTGCACACCAAAATCCATACAAAATCTGGATTCGATATTATCAGGTTATTGGATAAACAACCTTTGGCAAAACACAGATGTAGCAAATTTTGGTGAACCAACCTGCTTAGAACTTCAACTTAGGTAACAAATCTGCAATCAAATTATCAAATTTAAATATTACTGGGAAATCGATTCCTATAGCATAGTTCAGATGTCTATTGATATAAATGATTATCTATGACTTACAAGGAGTATCAACACTATACATCTACTAAAAACATCTCTAATCTACCGAACTCTTTGCACGCGGGATTGCGGGGGTCCTATTCAAGGATTCGCGACTAACAGCTTCGTTCTGAAAACCACCGGATCCATTCTTTTTAGGAACCACGAAAGGTTTTGACATAAAGCTATTCAATCGCGGTGTAGAATATCTAGGTGGTGGCGTACTCAGTACTGGATTTGCAGACCTGGAGTCATCTTCTTCATTCAAATTCAATCCCAGTCTAGTTCTTAAAAAAGATATTGGCCGACTCCCACCTGTTGATTGATTTAGTTGAGGTTGAATTTCGACTTCCATTAAACCTTCTTCCAAGGATATATTATCCTGGTCGATATTGGAATATATGATGGTGTCTACATACCGGCGGAGGCCAGGTACTTTATTAGCAATGTAATCAGCTGATTTCCTAACTTGGATTGGTACCTGAAATCTTCTGAGTTTGTATGACCATTTGGCAAGATGTGATCTGCCAAAACGATAAATGAAGAAAAGAAGCAAAAGAATGAAGATCAATGAATATATAAAATGTCCCAAGTTTGATTGATCATCATCATCGTCACTATCGTATGCTTTGGAACTTAAAGATACTCCACCTGGAACAAATTCTTTGGCCGAAATCTCACTAGGATAAATACCAATTTCCAATTTTTGTTGTTTGCCTATGGGAGGTATTTGAGAAGATGCAAATAAAAGAATCTTACCTAAAGTCCATGACAACTCTTCGCCTCCAACTGAATTAGCCGATTTGAATGGGACATGTTCTTTGGTTATATCTGAACTTTCTGTGGACAGTTTGCCATTGTCTATATCAATACCTAATCGAGGTAATTCAAAACCTTCATGCAAGATATTCATCACCCAACTTGCTTTGAAACATGCATCTTTCAAAAACTTATCAGGATCTAAGTTCATATATTTTCCAGCTTTTCCATTTTCTAGAATAACATTCCAATTACTTTCACAATATTCTTTAACTTTGGCATTAAATGCTTTGAAATTGTATTCCCCACCACTTTGGAATATATCATTAGCTGTATACCAATATTCCGAAATACCAACAAATTTATCTTTTTCAAAATTAAGCCTTGGCCCATGAATACCATTAAATAAACAAGGATCATCTTGACAAGGAATACTCTTCATTAATAATGGGTATATAGTTTTCACACATACTTCGTAATTCCCTACACCTTTGATCACATATGTTCTATCTTCATAGCTGTGGGTCATTGTCGCACCCACAGGTAAGCATGGGTCATTAATTTCGTTTGTTGTTTGTACGTTAACAAGAGCTGATTCTATTAATTGATTTAAGAATCTTTTTCGAGCTTCATTAGCACCGAACCCTAACCAAGTTGCAACAAATACATCCCAATTTTGAGTATGTCCATTTATATTTCTCAAAGTTACTTTTGCTAAATCATCCGAATGCATAGCTATTTGTTCACTTGAAGATGGAACAAATGCAATTTGGGTAGAAGCACCTCCCATGTCCATAAATCCAATTGATTCATGAATCGATTTCCCAGAATCATACCTATCGAATTGTCCCATTAAATAGTTCAAACCTAACCAACCATATATACCTTCAGTTGACCCATCAATAATTTGAACAAAATCCTTACAATTGGGTAAATAAAAATTAGTATTGTCCTTAATGGTTCTACAAGTTTCTTTAAGAATCTTCTTTTGAGTCTTTTCAGGTAATAGTCTCATTCCGGCAGTACCCAATACAAATACTGGTGTTTCCTTATGTTTATCAGCAGGAATAATTGATTCTGCAAATGTCATCAAATCGGAATAATGCCGCGACCATATCTGCTTAATCTTCAGTGCAGTATTATACGTAGATATACCAGGAGTTGTTTTACGAGTCCAACCTTCTTCCTGAGTGATTTTTGGTGGGGATTGTAATATGTCTCTATCGGGGGAATCTTGTTGTGTTTTTGGGTCTTTCCATTTATAGATTTGGATTCTTGAACCTGATGATCCTGAATCTATGACAATCCCATACTTGTAATTGTTTTTTAACTCCGACTTCTTCAGCATTCTCTATTTGATCAATTAGAGAAAGAGCGTGTAAGGATGTACTTTGTATACAAATGTTTTATAGTGGGTGATATTTGTTAATGTACCATGAAATTTGACAGCTAATCGTAAAACCTTAATAAAATAAAATTAAGAGAAAAACTCCGTTCCATTACGACATTTTTTCCTCGAGGTGTTGATGTCGTATTTGCTCAAAGGTTTTAAACTCCACCACCAATTCTTTGACAGTGGAACAACCATACCACCATCATCATCAGAATTGTTAGTTCCAGAACCTTCGTTTAGTTATGATCATACTCCCAGACACTCCCCCATTACCACTTCAATTCAAAGTTGTACACTCTCAACCAAAACTAAATGCCAATTTACTTTCCATTCGGTCATCATTACAAGTCCCCTCATTATCCAATTCCAATGATACTATACGTTATGCAGTCACGTTAAACGATTACCTAGAGCTGCTTTTCAATTTTTGCTCCCAATCAACAAATTCTCAAGAGTTGGACCAAATTCTCAAATTTTCCAATCTGTGCGAAATCTTAGATGCTATTCTCGAAGTTCCATGGTCAAATTCGACTTTTCTGGCATCAAAACAGGGAAGTGAAAAGTTTAAACAAGTATTGAAAACAGGTTCTATCCCCAAGAAGGATGAATACAGTTGGAAATTGATTAATGAAATTGAAATGGTTATAATATCGCTTGCATTGATTTATATTAGGATAGGATCGGAATTATCTAATGAAATTATCGATGAGGACGATATTAATCCAAAAGATACAAGTCAATATAACGAGAAATGGAAGCAAGTTGTTAATTTCTATAAGGAATCTATATCGTACTTATCATTTGGTATTCAGATTTCTAATAGTGGAAATTCAAATATGAGCGATCTAATCTATACTTTCATAATGAAAATTGCTGAAATATGCACCCAAATGTCAATCTTATCGAAATCTTCCTGGATAAATCGATGCACTTTTAATTTCACTGATACTATAACCACTACCAATAATGGAACCCTCTCACGGGTCGCCATATACATTCTCAATGAGATTAAAAATGCAAAGATCATTCTTCGAAGTTTAAAGACTATAGATGGACTCAAATTAAATTTTAACAATTGGGAAGAATATTTATCTATTGTAGAAAGTTATTCAAGTGCTTATGCTGGTCTATTCTTATCCATCGAAAACTATCAACAGAATAAACTAGGAAACGCAATAGGATTAGTTCATTTCAGTCTTGTTTGTTTACAAGGAAAGAAAGTATCTGACAGTCAAACCAAGAATAAACCATTTGATAAATTAAGATCAAAAGTTAATAAAAGAAAGAATGAACATATTTTAAATCATCTCAATTCAATTTCAAGCTTAAATATTAATAAATCGGCGTTTAAAGATAAATCAGGGATTGTTTTGAATGATTTAGCATATCTTTTTGATACTTTAATACGATTGAATCTTAAATATGAAAAGGAGAATAATAACTTAAGATTTGATAAAGTTGTCAACTGGATGGATATAAACAATGATTCTAAATGGCCGATTGGATCCAAAATTCCGGTATCAAATGTGAAAACTTATGAGCCACAAATACTATGGGCAAAAATTGGAACAGAATCAAACAATTTCCAAAACGAATATGCTGGTCGTGGTGCCTATTACTGAGATTAAATATCTTCATACTATTCTAAGATAAATATTCTTTTGTTAAATTTTCTAACAATTTATCAAAAACAACAACATAAAATAGAACAAACTAACATATAAAAAACCAACATGAATTAAAACAAAAATTTGAAATATAAGCACTCAGCTAAATTTCCAAAAAGCAACACAGAATCAAAAAGCAAAACCTAGATATAATACATGGTATTCTTAATATTGGCAGCAACATTGTTTCCAAGCTTAGCCTTTGCCTTTTCAACGGCACTCTTTGGACCATGTTCACGTTCGGAACCAGCGATATAATCTCTACCTCTGGTGCACAACAAATCAGCATAATAAGCAGCAGGTACAGTCTTGATAGATTTGGTAGCACGACCAAAAGTGTGACACAAGTTGTAAGTAATGGTTTGAATTTCGTTTGAGCCATAATTGTTTTCATCATGTAAGACGTAATAATGGGCTGGGATACCACAACCTTGTAATGCTTGTTGCGATTGAATGTAAAAATCGAAAAAGGCTGGATGGGTGATATCTCTATCAACAACGGTACCTGGACTAACATTATCATTAGAAGTAACAGCAACATGTCCCTTCTTAGGATCAGTACCATTTTCGTTAAGTGGAACGAAACGAGTATGATGCCTCTTGACTACAACCATAAATGTGATCTTTGGAGCGTAGTGTGGGTTGTTCTTCTTTTTACCGAATTCGGTAAAGGCAGCCTTTATTTGAGTTAATTCTTCCTTTAAGACAGTATAATATTGACCTTCAGAAACACCATCACGGTAGAAAAGTACCTTGTTTGGCAACTTACCAATTTTATTGAAGTAATTATCAATTCTTTCAAAAACCATACTCTTAATATCTTGAATAACTTCTTGACCACCTCTTTGAACACTAACTGAACCTGGGAATTTATTGAAAATACCATCTTCAGAACCAACAACAGACGCAACAGAAACAGATTCTGCATTGACTTGACCACTTGGATGAGTAACATCAGCACCAAGAATGAAGACTGGTTGATTTTGTTCAACTAATCCCTTAGAATCAGCAGCTGATAATCTGTGGTTAGAACCACCCAATTTAAGATTAATCTTCATGGCGATTTGTGAGTAACAACCAATATCAAATTTGTTGGAGTTACGAAGCTTCTTAGTAAAAACATTGAAGACAACACAAGAGTTAATGAGACCAACCTTCAAATCACCGACTCTCTTGACGGCACGATACATCATAGTATCTTTCTTGTGTAAAACAACAATCATATAATCACACTTGTCTTTAGTCTTTGCTTGAGTAAAGATAGAAGTTAATGCTTGTTCTAAGCCATTTTGGTCACCGACGGATGGGTGATCCATATCTAAAGAATACTTCTTAAAATCCTTGTTAACATTAACACCCAATCTAAATAATTCACCAAAGAATGCAATAGATGCACCTTGTAAATCACCAAGTTTATTGTTTAAGAATCTATTCTTTAAAACACAGATACCAAA
Source organism: Hemisphaericaspora xylofermentans (assembly GCA_002105455.1). Classification (NCBI taxonomy): domain Eukaryota; kingdom Fungi; phylum Ascomycota; class Pichiomycetes; order Serinales; family Debaryomycetaceae; genus Hemisphaericaspora; species Hemisphaericaspora xylofermentans. The sequence continues at coordinate 75,709 of NDXA01000045.1, read as the reverse complement.
AGTAAACGATTTGGCCTTTTTAGTAGGTTCGACGAATTTGATTTTTTCTAAGTTCCAATTACCCTTCTTCTTTTCGGTTCTTCCATCATGTGACTTTTCTTGGAAGGTGATCTTTTTATTCTCAGCGTATTCAATAGTTGGCGCAGATAAAACTCTTGAAGGAACCACAGTAAATGTAGTATCAATCTTACCGAAATCAACTTTACTAAATAATTTGTTATTTTCCTTACTAATTAATCTAGCCTTTTCAATTGGCTTTGTAGAAGTAATTCTGATAAGATTACGGGTATCCCAAACTTCACCGTTATATTGTTGTTGAGGGACAATTAAACCTAATTCCATTGGTAAGTAAGCATCAGGGCCAATCTTTAATAATGGGAGTCTTGGGAATTTAAGAGTAATCTTCCATTTTTGCTTGAAGTATTGACTGACGGAAGTTAATTTACCGTTGTCATCTTTGAATTTCAATGTATCGGCATTGTCTCTAAAGTTGAACCCTTGAATAGCTTTACCTGTCTTACGATTAAGATAGGCACGATAAATCTTAACACCCTTCATGAAAAATTGTGCTTTCTTGATGTCGTTATCTTTTGGAATACCTCTCAATTGGAGGAAGTCTTGTACTAAATCCAATGCGGACATTGGGGAACCATCACGGTTGTGAGACTTATAAAAGATAGCGGTGGTTGGGTTCAAGTTAAGTCTGATAGAATCAAAAGAACATCTAACACTGGCAAAAGTACCAAGCGCAACAAATAAACCCTTTTGGAAGTCTTCAAATTTTGCACCTTTATCAAAAAGGAAGAATTTACTGGCACCGAGACCAACTACTTCCTTGTTTTCCAAAACCTTAGAACCGATAACTGCGATTAAGGCATTGGCATATTCTTGAACTTCGTTGAAATCACGAGTGTAAGTTTTTAATTGAACATAGTTAATCATATCATTAAAATTCAACTCTTTGGTGAACTGAACTTTAAGGTCTGCCCCTTCCATAATATTATAAATCACACTATCCTCAATAGGTAAAGGAGTTTTTGAATACATGATATTATGATCTCTATAGTAGATGTGAGATCTCTTACTCTTGAATGGCTCCTTTTCAAATAACTTTTCAACGGCAGCCTTAATCTTAAGTCTAACCTTTGGTTTAACTTGCAAGTCAACATGGTAGGAGTATAATTTCAAACCGGCAACCGAATACTTGAAGTAATTAACACCTACATCGGTTGGAATACCAATAGTACCATAAGAAGATCTTAATAAAATTTGGTGGTCATCCTTTTCGATTTTAGCTGAGAAATCCTTTTGGAATTTCGTAATTGCTTTTGTAGAATCTAAGTTTTCAACCTTCCCTCCAAAGTTAGGGCCTTGTTGAGGTGGCATGGTTTAGTTAATAGATTGATTATTCAAAGACGCCTTCGTTTAGGATTGATGAATCTCTACGACAACCATACTTTACAAGAAAGGAAAAGAAAATTAGAGTGGAATAGGCAGGATTTTTTACAAACCTCTTCTTTTTGGTTGAAAGGTTTTGTTTATTTTTTTATCTTGGTGTTTTTTGAGTTCTTTTTCCTAAGAAAAAAACAACGACTCAAAAACTTTCATTTAATTAGTGAAGTGAAGTAACAACCACGCACTCCACCCCTTAATTTTTTTTTTTTAATTTTTAATTTTTAATTTTACAACAATTAATTTTAATTTTACAACCACTGTTGATTAATTTTATATTTTGTTATTTTAGAACTTAATGTTGAATTTTTAAACTTCTGAAAGTTAATCAATCATTTAGAGGAAACCTATTTATTCATATTTATAAGATCAAGGGTAATCATGAGAAACATTTCGTATCACGTGGATCTTTTCATGATTGTATATGTGTAATATACCCCCCAACTCGTACTTTATGAAAGTTTAATAATCTTCTCATTTTGGTTTTAAAAATTTAAATAAATACGCTGCTGTTCTCTACATGTTCTATCGTTCATTGTAGTAAACGGTGGTACATTTATCGATATGGGCGTTATTTCCACCTATACTAATGAACAAAACGTACCTATATAAAGATAGATTTACTTAATCATTATATTGTGTCAATTTATTCCGGCTTCTGATTTTCTTACCCTTTGTTTGACCGGAATTTTGATTCTTACTTTTGCAACAAAAATTTCACAAAAAAATTTAGAATTTACATAAACACATTTTGCGATTGAAGGAAGGAGTTGATCTGAATAGTTTTTTTTCACATAGGTGAATTGCTACGAAATCGAAGTAACTACCCGTAACCTTAAAGCAAGATAAATTGTAATATTGGATTGTGGGAAGGGGGAGGAGGGTTTACTTATCAAGTTATGCCCACATATTCTTGGGTTTGACAACAAGGCTAATTGTAAAAAAATTTCCAGTCTAACTGGTGCTATTGGTATTTAAACACTTTCTTTTTACAAAGAAATGTTTCTCCTTCAATAGAGTACTCTGACTTGATTGAATTAAGTTGCTCCAGAAATGGCAAAGATATGATCACCTTTTTTGGTCAATTTATATCACGTGACAAATATACTAAAAATTTTTTCAACAAGTTTCAACATCAACGCAAAAAAAAACCAAGAAAAGGGCAACGAATGGATTGCCCAATATATGAATTAGAACTGGATTCACACATTCTGAACAGAATTACACATTCAAAAGATAATCATGTCATTTTTTGGATTTGATCCTACCGCTCCTCCTCCGGGAGCAAAGAAGAACGATGAAGCATACGATTTTCAAGACACCTATGAAGGATTAGGTGAATTAGAAGAGGATGACGCCTTCAATCAAGAAACTTTTGCTGCAGATACCGCTGAAATTAGAAAAGACTTTGATTTTGGTACTGGAAATGTGTCACAAGCGCCACCTCCACCCCCACAAACTTTTAGTTACGCTGAAGCAGCTTCTGCCAATTTAAATGATGATGAATTCATGCAAGATTTATGGGGATCTTCCAATACTCCAACGGAAGGGAAGACCACTGCTCCATCCCAATCAGGTGAAAAGAAGATTTTGTCATTAGAAGAAATTGAAGCTCAATTAACTGCAATTGATGATTCTCAAAAACCACCTCATCCTCAACAGCAGCAACAACAATTTCCACCTCAACCATATCCAATGCCACCAGGAATGATTCCTCACCCTCAATTTGGATACATCATGCCTCCTGGAGGATTTATGCCACCTCCGCCTCCTCCAGGGCAATATGTACAATATCCAGGGTATCCGCCTCAAATGATTCCTGGTCAGGTTCCACAAATGCCACCTCAACAACCACATCCTCAACCTCTACAAGCCCATCAAGGGGCCCCGGCATCTGGTGGTCAAGTTGAAGTTCCTGTCCAACAGCAACAAGAACAATCTGAAGCTGAGGTATCTGGTTCTGCTCCAACTGAAGAACAAGAAGCTCAACAACAAGAACAAGTTCCTATTGAACAACAACCAAAGCCACAAAAGGTTGACTTATCCCAATTCCCAGTTTTAGGATCCAAAGAAGCCCAAGAGCAACAGCAACTCCACCAACACCAAGGTCATGCTCAAGCGCACGTTCAACAACACCACCACCAACAACAACAACCACAATTCCATGGCCACCGTAATCAACACCACCACTACCAACAACATCAACAACAGCCACAAGAGGAACTCACTCCTGAGCAACAAGAAAAGGCAGCCAAGAGACACGAAAAGGTTTCTCGTATCATGAGGTATTCCGGTATCATGAACCCAAAAGATAAAGATTTCGTTACCCGTTTCCAATTATCTCAAATTGTCACTGAAGATCCATATAATGAAGATTTCTATGCTCAAGTTTTTAAAGTCATTCATCCAAAAAATGTAAATGGTGTAGTTACAATCCATCAACAAAAGAACAATTCTATTGCTCAAGCTTATTTGGAACAAAGTGGTCATAGATTAGGTGGAAGATATAAGCGTGCTGATGTGGCTTTACAAAGAATGCAACAACAAGTGCAAAAAGCAGTTACTGTTGCCAAAGAAAGACCTAAATTGACTCAATATGCTAAAGAAGGTGCATTGGGTAAGATCTCTTTTGGAAGTGGTAAGAAACCAAGACAACAATTAGAAATTATAAGTAAAGCAGCTGAACGTCAAAAGCAACAAGATGGAGGGAATTTAGAAAAGAAGGAAAATGCCGGTATGAAAAAGTATTCCAAGAAGGATATTTTGAGTATTTTGGAAAATGTCATTACTGAATTGATGAACGTTGAAAGTGAATCAAGAACAAGTGCTGATGTTGATACTTCCAAGTTGTGGAAATCTTTGAAAGTTTTAGAACAAACCTCATCATCTGGTGACGATGAAAGTGAAGTGAATCCTTTCATTCAATGTTTGAACTATACTAAGATGTTAAAGATCTTGTCTCGTCTTTTCAAGTTTTTGAATCGTGAAAAGATTTTAACCATAGTCACATTAATCATGTCTAATTTGGAAAATCTTTCAGTCATCAAACATGGTTCGTATACTACTTATGAAGACCATAAAATCTCGGAGCAATTCTCTAAATTGGTTGACAATTATTCAATGACATTCACCAAAGTATTGATGAATTCAGTCTTAGATTTTAAGTTCAACGAAATCATTGGTTTATTAGTCATTTTGATTGAACACAACAATGTTTCCTTCGTCTCAACCACTAAAATCGGGTTAACGATTCTCACAACCTTATTATCCCGTGCTGAGTTGATCATTGGAGAAGGTAGTATTTCTGCAACGGACCTTTCAGAATGGTCTTCATGTTATGACGAATTATTCACTTCTTTGGAATCAAGAATTGCAGCCATTTTCCCACCTCATGATATCGATGACGGTACTTCAAAGGAAAACTATGTCTGGCAATTCTTGGCTACTTTGTCACTTGGTGGGAAATTGTCTCATCAAAGAATCATTGTTGATGAAGTTAGAGACGAGATCTTTGGAGTCATGAATAGGGCCAAGTCCGTTGATGATTTGTATAAGAAGCTGAACTTATTAAATAATTTGAATATGTACTTGGTTGTCATGGGATTGGTTGCTGATGAGAATGAGATCAAGGAACTTCAGAATTAGAAGAGGTGAGTGTTTTGAAAACATATTTGTTTGTACTATAGTTTTAAAGAAAATTTATAAATTCCAAAAAAAGTAACTAAGAGGAGTAACGAATGCATGTTATTGTTAGTTGGTTGTTTGTTTGATTTGTTGATAAAGAGGACTTTCTTTGCGGGAATTAGTTAGAGGTTTATTTCTATATTATCAATTAAAGATTTTTTTGTACCATTAAAATACAACTACATTTACTACTGTACCGTTTGTTTATATACTTATAAAACACTTTTTATTATCTATTGGTTGTTCAGGAATAATAATCGATTCATCGGATACTTCCGAAAACGTCCATTTATGTTCCAGATGGGAATTACTCATAATAGAAGAAACGCGGGAAGAATCCGATGGTCTTCGCTTATTGATCATCTCTCTCTTGACCAACTCGCCATCGAAATCAAATTCAGATTCCCATGGATTAAAAGGTGGTAACAATCCGCCTGCCGATTGCACCTCTTTGTCCTTAACAATGTTTATAGGTAAAAATTTCCTTCTATATCTATGTGAAGGGGATGACTCCTGACTTATGGGAGACAATTTTGCAGTCATGGCATTATTCAACTGTCTTTGATCATTTAATAAACGTTTCAATTGATCGATTTCCAATTGTTGTTTTGAAACTATTGAGTTATATTTATCAACCAATAGGTTCATTTCTTGACGATACATTTGGTCATTCTTGGTAGCATATACCATTACGTTGGAAATCGGATATTTGAGAATTGTAACTTCTTTTGATGAAACAGCTTCAATCCTATCTATACTTGGCATTGGTGGCGAAGCCATCTCAAATTCGATATTGGTTGGGGATACGTCTGCGTCGTGTTTGCCCTCATTTTTTGATTTGTTATATCTGGTAAACATTTTGAATTCCATATCTGTGATTGATTGAGAAGACTTACTACCCCAATCAGGTACACCATATATCTGTTGGCCATCGTCGATTTTCCTCAGGAATAGAAGGGTATCATCAAAAGAAATGGAGTCATCTGTGATCAAGTCCGTCTTGGAGCCTATTGGCGTTCGAACCATAAATGGAGGGGATCTTTTCAAGTCATCTTGAACTCTTATAGGAGGGTAATTCACAGTTGATGATCGTTTGACTCCTCGCGTACTGATGTGAATGTCAGAAAACCGAGAATTTGCTTGGGGATCTTCTATTGGGTTATTTGGCTCGGGTAGGGGTAATTTGGGAGTTAGGTGCTGTAATTCGCCAACTATTCGAATTTCTGGTCTTGTCTGTTGTTGGGGTTGTTGTGTCTTTGATGATTTTCTAAATTTTGAAAAAAGGTTTGACAAACTCTTGGATTTGGGTAGCTTCGTCTTGGGGGGTGTTCCATTTAGTCGTTCGATTGTTGTATATTTGGACAAGTCTATAGGTACGCTTTTGGACTTCTTTTTCTTGAGCTTTCTTGCTGATTTCTTGGTAGGGTACCCTGTTATAAATTCTATTAATTCTCTTAGCGGCATTGGAATGGAGATTCACTGAAAGCAGATTGTTCCGAAGTAGTCTAACAAGAGTTGAAGAAATCTAGTATTATGAGATGACACTTCAATATTTATTGGTATACAGTAATGAATATATATAAGTATAGAATACTTGATGGCAATCCCTTCAGGGAGTTATTTTGATATGCCCTGGGAACTCCAAAGCTTTTATGGAGGAGTATTAATTAACCTTCAAGCATGAATACCCAAATAACACAAAACAAAAACAAGTGGAAATGGCCTTTAGCAATTTAAACAATAGAGGGTCGAGTTAAACAATAGTATGTATTAATTTAATTCATTCCTTCCTTTAATAAATTGGAATGTTTCGGATTGTTATTGTTGTCGAATTGTTTATTGTTTCTCAATAGTTCGTATATTCGCGACTTCAACTGCTTTAGGTTTGTACCTACCTTGTTAGGACAGGCAACCACAATGATAATAGCCAGGTAATTTACACTTCAATTGCATGTTTTCTACTGATTACAATCTTTCTAGAATGAATAATTTAACGTTTAAGGTTTTATAGTTACTCCCATGAACGGATTCTCCTATTCTTAAGATTTCCTAAATCTAAGGTTTACGGCCTGGGAATGTAATGTAATATCTCAAACACAAAATCAACACACACTAATTTGCATAACAATGAAGATAGCTGCATGAAGAATGATTTTAAAAAGACTAATTTACTTTATGATATCGGGATTAAGCGTTATAGATATTGGTACATGTCAACGCATAAAGGTTTGAATAACCAGAGCTTCTTCAAGGGGAAGGTCATTCAACTAGTTCTACTTGGGCTGGGTTTGGTTAAAATTCTATGCATAGTCAAGCGCGTATTGACAATGCAGTATTTTAGGTTTAAAAATGGTTTAATTCACCTTTGAATTGGAAAGAAGTTTATGTTTTGGTTTAGACTGAAATGGAACGTAAACATTCATCCCAATTTGGAAATTCCTCGGAGTCAGAATTTTTGTATTCAAATGAAGTTTTTTTTCTCCAATTGAGCAATGAAAAGTGAAAAGTTGTAATGTATAAATTACTATTACGCCTTTAGGAATAGCAACTCTAATTAGTTTGGTTAATTATTGATGGCACATGGTTTACACATTCCAAGAAATCTTTTAACAATACAGAGAGATTAACCTGCATTATCACTTACCTCGTTATACCTCTACACTCTTCATTCTCGTATCTTGCAAATCCAATAAAAACTCTTCTGTAAGATTCTGGCAAGTTTTACACAAATTTAAAATGAAATTTGTTACATTTCTTACGGTCGAATTCTTATTACAATGAAACTCCATAACCAACCGTTGATAAAATTTAGACACTGCATTTGTCCTAAAATTCTTTGTCCCACATAGAAATTAAAACCTGTATGGAATGTCGTAATCCAGTCGTTTAGTACTACGCGAGCGTTTCAGGTTATCAACGAGAATCGGTAATTAATAAGAGAAGTTCTCTTTATTTTAGTGGATTCTTTAAATAGCGTTGTTCAGCTGGTCAAATCTTTACCAGTAACTTTTAGTGAGCGTAATTTCATATCGTCAAATGTTCTAAATTTATCAAGTAGATGGTTGGTTTATCATTGAAACTACGCGGTTATATTAATTCTATTTTAAGAAAAAAGCCACTAAATCAAAACTTTAGATCCTAACCAAGATTCACTAAATCTAACTTGCAATTACCTGCAAGATGACAGAAGACTAAAATTCTTGTGACCATTTCAAGTTTAAACGACATGGTATCGGCTATTCGACATACTTCTGGAATTCACAATTAGCTGTATGTAAGTATGGATGTTTCTTGTTCTATGCAAATGGAGTATTTTTTCTGCGTTTTAAATGTCTCCTCAACGTCTTTGATGTCCAATTTGTTTAAATTGCGTCGCCTAAATATGTCATTATTGTGACTAACTTGGTACGTAATCCCGCAATGCACGTATGTCGTGAAAGTGTTTGTACTACATCAACGTTATGTCCGTATGTAAGGCACTGTAGGCAATTCTGGATGAAATGAAAGAGCTATTTGTGATAGTCGACACAGCTTCATTGATTGTAGTAGTTTATTCACATGCCTCGGTCTGTGACAAAATCAATTGTAAAGCATAAGTTCTCATCACACATCAGGGAACATTGGACTATTTCTAAGAATGTACCGTTTGCTAAATAGCCCGGGTATTCGGTTTCCTTCACTTCACCTTCTCAAACGTGCATATGATTGTACTGAGGTAATATACCATTACAAATACTTGCAGATACGGTAGCTTCAGAGTATCCTAGGCAACACATAATCTTGTGATCTCGAATTGCATAAGATAAGGCATCAAAATTATACTTCGTACAAAACATATAATTCACAAGACAGCTTACGAAACGAACCTTGGCTTATCTGTTGTTCATAAAATTTGTCGCTGGTGAGTTATGGTATTATGCCGATCTACATGTTCTATGGCTGCTTACACTTGATAGTTATTTATTAATTGTATTAAGAGTTATTTGGTTTTATATTTCCCAGATGGATGCGGTATTGTATTTCATGATACTTTCACTAAGGTTGGTTGTTTTCTTTGATGATATGACATTGTGGGTTACAATTTCTAATCTCGTTATTAAACCGTCGCTTAAGCTTTCATTTCAAAAGTTGATGCTAGAACTATTCAGAAACTATTTCGGGGAATTTTATGGGTACAGAATCACAATAATTACAAAGGGATTAATTTGGGATCAAGTGACGTCAACTGTACATTGAAGACGCAGGTTACTAAGATAAGACGAATGAAAATATAGTCAATTCTCCATTTCTTAATGAACTGTAGTATTGCATCCAAAAGATCTCGTCATTTTAGAACCGAAAGACGATATTACTGAAGTACCAGAGCTAACTAAAATAAAAGATACTTAATTTCACTAACGTATCAGGAGAGAAAATGAATTAGAATTGAAGCGTATGGAAAACAAAAGGCACAAGAGTTCTTTACAGATATGATAGAAACGTACCTCGAAAAGCTTAATTGAAAAGTAAAAATTGAAGATTTAAATGGACGTGCTTTAGAGCTGATTGACACGATGAAGGATAATGCAAAGAGAAGCACAACAAAAGCAAACTATGCCCTCATGTCAAAATGAGCAGCTACGGTTGAAAAATTCGACAATTTCATTCCGGGTTTAATTAAAGTGCTTCAAGATCCAGAATGTCTGGAGAATTTGAAATTTTCGTTGATAGTTTGGCAGGTAAGATGTTTAGTATTTGGTGAGACCATAACTGGTAACATAACTTTATCATTAGAAAAGCACGCTCAAGAGTAGTACCTCGACAACCATGTCAATCTTCTAGTATTGATAGGCTAATTCTGGCATATAAATTGTTGTGTATCATTTGAATCATTCTATTAGTTCCCAAATAGTGAATAATCTACAACTTCGCAGATTTGGACGCAAAACTAAAAAATTGCACAACAAAACAAAGTGGCTGCAACAAATCAACACAAACAACAATAAGAAACACATTCAGCGAAAGTACTTCGCACTTTACAATTATTTACTTCGATTTTGTTTTGTTCTTGTTTTCTATTCATCCTTATTTAAATATAACATAATGTATATTAACTGAACTTCCTTAGAGTTACGTAGCCCATTTCTGAGTGACTCTCGAAAATCTTCAAGACAGGTAACTGTATCTACACAAAATTCATAGGCAAGAAACGCTAGGAAGCGCTACACCCGTATTTCCCATTAGCAGAATCAACAATACAGCGGCACGTCCGGCACTTTATCCCATCAGTTAAAAGAACTATAGTTCATTAAGCCTAGTCAACATTGTTGGAAGTGGTACTGTATTAGGTACTTCTTTTTGAGTTGAAGCGTTATTTGTAAATTTGCATTTGTCCGAGTGTCCATTGAATCCTTCCGTTGGTCTCAATTGAATTTTTCCATAACCTGTTTGATCTTTAGTAATCCCAATTCACCAACTGTTTTCTTACATTTTTATTTATTGCATTTGCAAAATCATCATCAACCTAAAAGCTCGTCACAAAAAAGATTTTCCACTGCCAGAATTGCTCCCTTTAGATTGGAAACTACCTCTACAACATACCTAATGCGACATACCTTCGAATTCATAATACTCAAAACTCCCCAATTTAGGTAAAATCATTGACTCATCACGTGACACAGTGCGATAATTTTTTATTTTCTACTTAATGGTAAAATACGAGACAGATTTAGAATTTTTGATGGATTTGAATCTCAATTTTTGTTAGTATAAGGTGAGTGGGGGTGGATCACTGACGTAACCACCAAGGTCATGTTGCAACCCTTTAAAAACAACAATTAGAAATTACTAATTAACTATCATTATAATTAACAACAACAATACACAATATTGGATTAGAGTTAGAGTCAAACCCTTCACTTCATTTTAGAGTAAGCTTGTAACTACAAGCGAAGAACAAAATTTTTTTATTTCATGAAAGTGATATAACCAATACTTCTAAATCATTTTATACTTGGTTGATTAATCGTTTTCAAGCCCACGGCATTTCCATACGTTTTTAATCAGCAAATGAATTCAACAACAAACACTAATAACCATTCTTTATTCATACCGAATGGGACTCCGTCGCGTGCAGACAATCCTCAAATCTACTCTATACCATTTAATTATAAATTACCAAGCAATGTGGACCAAGCTGTGTTGACGCATGGATATGCCCATGGACACATTCACAAACATAAGGATCACACTCATATTCATGGTCATATTCATAATCATGATCATGACAAAATCCAGCAACTATCACAATATAGCCCTGGGGAACAACAGGAATTTGCTTGTCATCAGCTAGATGACTTATCATTTTGTCAAGACGTTTTATGCGATGACTTGGATGATTGTTTCTTTCTCAACTGTGACGGAAGTGAAAAGAATGATAATTGCTGTGATCAAGAAAATTGTAGTATACAGCCTCACCATGAAGATATCAATAATTGTGATAAGGGAAGAGCCGATGAAATTTGCTGTACCGACTTTCATTGTGATCTTGACACTCACAAATTTGACGAATGTTGTGATGATCCCTATTGTGCTGAATTAGAAAAGTATGGTACTAATCATCCAATAATGTGCAATGATCAAGCATGCTCTTCAGCTAATGATCATCAAAAATGCTGTTCCGTTCCTCGCATGGTACATGATAAAAACAATCTTTGTGACCTTCAACTTTCAAAACAACCCATTTTTGAAGATTTGATTAGCAGTCTAACCCAACTTCAATCAAGTACACAACAGTCACCGCCTCTAAAAAAACAGAAATTAGATACCAGAGGATTTGAAATTCATTTCCCGCATGAATGTCATCCCGAAGACCCATCTGAATCTAGCGCTCATCGTTTACATCAATCTTGCTTTCATGCCACCATTCCTGGTAATGATAACGATCGTCTATCATATGAAAGAAGAATGTCTGATTTTGATTTCGTTATCCAGTTTAATAACTTTAATCAATATTCGAATAATAATTTATCAACGAATTCGACTCAAATGAAATCCGAAATATTAGATTCATCAATGCATGACGTTGATAATCAATTTAAATCATCATCGTCTAATAGCGTTCAAGATCAGCAATTTTCGTGTCAGTGGGAGAAGTGTTTCAAGAAAATTAACGATGATACGTTTCTCAATCACCTCCTTGCAGAACACGTTGAACCTGACCAACTTTCGCTGTCAACAAGTAAACCGGAATATCTATGTGAATGGAATGATTGTAATTACATGAACACTGACTTTAAAGCATTGGTCGAGCACTTGAATTCTCATAAGCAAGAAACAACATCAAACTCCACAAATGGTATCCCAACATTATTCAGCCAACAACAACAAAAACAATTTGCAATTACCCCTTCATCAACAATATCTCACGAAACCTCACCAAAACTACCAGAATCAATTGCCTTATCATCACCCAAAGTCAGCATCACCTCTATCAAAATTTTGCCGAAAAAAAGTTCATCCACCTCCCGCAATCACGCCGAACCACCAAACGACCCGGAATTTAAATGTATGTGGGAAATTGGAACCCGTGCCGATGGATCATATATCCCTTGCAACAAAGCCCACGCATCAGCGGGAGAACTCCAGCAACATTTAATCCAAGACCATGTGGGATCTGGAAAATCTATATATGGCTGCAACTGGATCGGATGTGATCGTCATCATGGAAAGATCTTTCATCAACGTCAAAAGCTCCTTCGTCACATTCATATCCATACCCAATATCGACCATTTAAATGTGAGATATGCGGTGCTTGTTTTGCCGTTGAAGGATTATTGGAACAACATCTTCGAGTCCATTCTGGAGAGAAACCGTTTGAGTGTTCAATATGTGGCAAGAAGTTTTCAACAAGTTCGTCATTGTCGATACATAACAGGGTCCATACCGGTGAGAAACCGTTGGTATGTAAATGGCCTGGATGTGGGAAACGATTCAGCGAGAGTTCAAACTTGACAAAGCATATGAAAGTACATACAAAGTGTTTTGAATGTGCAGTGTGTGGGAAAGAGTTTGATAAAAAAGCAGCATACAACCGTCACATGAAGACTCATAATATGTAGAGGAACAATGTTTAAGAATATTTCATAGAATTTGTGGGGTTTTATATTTTTTGCAACTTTGCGACATTTCTAGAAAATGTCTCTTTTTAAATTGTGCGACATTTCTCTTACATAAAAATTTTTTCACTTTCATTCTTTAATTAGGCAACACCAGAACCATCCAGGGTACCTAACTAGAACCTCCATCACATCACAAGTCAAAAACAATGAGACCATCACAAAGAGTGCTTGTCACCGTTAAACGTGCAGACATTAGACAAATTACACCAGAACCATTATACCAAATTCCACCATTATCTTCCATCACGTCAAAGGACTTACCACAAGCTCTGTTTGGTGTTGGGAACTACTACATCCCAAAGACGAAATTCAAACATTGGCCAGTATATAAGAAAGTCCAAAATACAAGGATACAAACTGAGATTAAGAGAATACAGGGTGATGTTAGACAACTTAGCAAAGACTTATGGAAGCTTAACCCAGGTTTAATCATTACTCAAGTGGATACCACCGCGGGATATATTAACATCAAAGGTGATGTTACTAACGAGATTAAGGAATATTTCGACAGAGAAATAAAATAAAAGGATGTTGCTCAGTTGATTTGTAAATAAGATAGAAAACTGATTACAACCAATGGATGTATATGTAAATATAAATTTGTAAATATACAAGAAAATAATAAATATTTAAACATCAATGTAAGAATACACCTACATCCCTTTCAAGTATTCCAAGTCTCAGGAGCGCTTCCACACTCAGAAGAAGGAGTATTTCCAACTTCCCCACTACCAGTTCCAAAAGCAAGCTGTCTAATTGAAACCATCCAAGGATCACTCAATAATTCAACTGCACTGGGACGTTTCATCGGATCATGCTCCAAACATCTCGAAACAAAATTCCGACCAGCCTCGCTTAATTGGTCAGAAGATGGTAATGGTGGTTTATGTCCTGCTGCTATATGATACATAATGGCCCATTCATTATCTAAATTAGCCCATGGTCTTCTACCCGTCGCCATTTCTAGGACACAGCAACCCAAGGACCAAATATCAATTACTCCACTACGATCAATAGATGGAGATGAAGTGCCTGTAATAGCTTCAGGGGACATATACATTGGAGTACCGGTCATCGAATTAAGGTGGTTGTTATTATTGTTGGCTTGATGTTGATTGTCATGCTCCGCAAGCGTTCGTATAGATTTCGTAGCCACCCGAGTCCTACCACTGTTGGCTATAACCTTTGCAGCACCAAAATCAACAAATTTAATCACACCATTGTGATCAAGCAAAATATTTTCGGGCTTGATATCACGATGGACCACCCCTGATTGATGCAAATACGCCAATCCTTCCAACATTTGTAACGTATACACTTGAATCACCATTTCATCCTCGATTCTTCCATGAGTTAACAATCCAGAAAGTGAACCTCCCTCACAAAATTCCATAAATATATATACCTTATCTCGATGTACTTCCACTCCAAAATATTGTACTACGTTCGGATGATTCAAGATTTCCAAAACATTCATTTCCTCCTTTATGCTAGGCACGATGTTCTTAATGGATTGAGAATCATGAAATCTAATTTCTTTAACGGCCATTACACCTCCTGTATCTAAGTTCACAGCAGAAAACACTTGACCAAATGTTCCACCACCAATAAACCTTCCCTTTTGCCATCTGATAGAAACACTCGAAAAAGATGAAGCCAATAATGTCACAAATTGATATTCAGAATCAGTGACATCCAATACTCGTCCTACCGATTGTAAATTCTCTTGCAATTCACGTCTATATTCTTCAACTTCGTTTATGTGACCCATAACTTCCTCGTGGTATACTTTTGCGATATATTCATCATCCTCGGGATTACCTATGCCCTGTTGGTGTCTTTGATTTGTCCATTTCAACAACCTATTCTTTTCTGCTTCACTAGATCTAGCTCCCATAATGTCGAAATGGGATATAAGCAACGACATACACCTTGCAACTTTTGTTTTTAGTTTATAGAATTGTGATTCGTTCAATACGAGGACGTTAAATCCACGAGTCATGTCCATCGCGAATTCAAGAGCAAGGACACACCACCGGAATGTTTTGCGGTCGGTGTGTATGCAGTCGTCGCAGATGAAGCTTACCCAGTCAATAGAAAGCTGAATCAATTTCATGATAATCGTAGATTTCCTACTGGAATCTAAGTTTCTGATCGTGTTTTTTCCGTAATCTCGAGCATAAATGAATAAATTATTAATTAATGTTTGATATTCTCCCTCCTTTGGATTTAATTTCTTCACTTTCTCCTTCACTATCTTGACAGAATCCAACACCGCTAAGCCCATTTTGAAAAAGGTCTTATTAGTCCTGGTTAATTCATGATGGACCTTGGCTAATGAGCATCGTTGTTCGATAGGTTTCATTCCTCCAGGCATCATAAACACCTCATTCATTAGATCTAAAAACTGGTCTCTGATAATGTGTAATTCGAAATATGGTAATCGAGTAATAAGCAACAATTGTCCCAATTTGACATCAGTTATTGGCACCGAGTCGATTGCAATGTTAACAACAGGGCCTTCCCATACGATTGGCTTCAATGGACATAACGCCACCACATAAGAATAATATGAACTACTGTATAATTGATCTCTATCATCTTCAACATCCACATCACCACTTATCATGGTATTTTCCGAATTTACAGAAACTAAATTCAACAACTTTGAAAATTCCGGCAGTCTTTTATTATTCAATCCGATGTACGATCCGTTTATCAACTTGGCAATCTCTGTTTCGTTACCCAAGAGATCAGGACTAGCAAAAAAATAGGTTCCTTGCGTCTCTAATGTCCCAGTATATACCAAAAAATGATTACTTGATTTCAAAAGATCCAATAAAGTCTTAGTGTTGTTTGTAATTGATGAATTTGGTATATCAAACACTAAAGAATTAGTAAAATCCCGTGAAATTCCACCCGTGAATCTGGCTAGTTTTCTCCGCAATTGCCCAAAATTCTCCGTTGTAGAACTATACCATCTCATCAAATCTTGAGACCCACTTGGTGGAGAACGGATTTGTGTGTTGTAATAAGCCAAGAGTCGTTGTATAAGCTTCAGTGTAAGTAAAGTGATTTGTTCCGCCACAACAACGCTACCACCATCAATATGGAATCCAAGTGGCTGAAGAAATTCCCAAGCCTCTTCTAACTCATCTGGTTCCTTAAACGTTCTAAAGTTGTTGGGCGATCGAGAACTATCTAATAATTTTCTATTCAAAAGGATGAGAAAATATCGTACACATTGAAGGACAACAGTATCAAAATCGGCGATTTCATTATCGAACAAATCGGTTAAGATCCAATGGCGCAGCTCGTCAGCTTTGATGTATTCCAGAATACCCAGTTTTACTTCTAGTGCAATTGTAATGTATGATTTAAAGTCATCAATCATTTGGTCTATCATCATTAATGTTGGATTATGTAATTTCATAGCATATGATAAACGAACATTAATGATTTCTTTAATTAATTTCATAGGTATAATACAGATTTGAATTAAATCGTGAATATAATCAGGTAATTTCAACGTTTCAAATATTGTTCCAAGTCTAATATAAGTATCTTTTGATTTGATCATCCACGGTGATATTGGTTTAAAAATCCTTTTCCGGAAAATTGTTTGAACGTCTTTCTCTTTCATCAACCGTTCAGCCAAAGATTTATTATCTTCATCGAATATCTTTTTCACGTTTTTACTTCCACTATTAGAACTAGAGCCACTGGAAGAAGGAGCTTCAACTGGACTCTTTGTAATATCCAACTCATCATTCCCGATCCATAATTTCAACGAGTGTGTTTCTCTTGCGATTGCATCAGTAATCGATAACCACGCAGTTAGGGCATCTATACGATTTTGAAAGTCAATACCTCTACAAGCAGGCTTATCATTTCTCATATCTTCCAAAGTCTTCCATAATGCACATGCTGCATCATATCTGGTCAATATGGTTTCGACTTGATTTCGTACTGGTTCTTCATAATTTATTTCGAAATTCATTACATCTTCGAACAACTGATCAACCAAGGTCCTTCTGTATGCGATGATTTTCCTTTGGTCATCTTCAGTACGATTAAATAATTTGGCATTTATCCCAAACCAAAGACTATCTTTGAAGGTCGCATGAATGTATGACTCTTGAGAATTTTCCGGATTGCTATTGTTTATAATTTTGGTCTTTTCTGAACGAACAACGTCCCCTGTTAAGACTGCAGTTAACATCGATTGCCATTCCAATCGTTCAATCACTGCCGGGTCATCAGTATCCTCTTTACTTAAACCTGATAATTTCTTTTTGCTTTTATTCGACAAATTGTTAAGATTTGAATTCTTCATGAGTGAAAGTGCAAGCGAATAATCTATTTGATGTTTATCGTTCTCATCCATATCGACCAATAAACTTGCATTATTATCATTAATATTTTCATTTGAAGTGTCATAGTCAAGTTCATCCTCTTCTTCATCCTCATCCTCTTCTTCATCAGCATATTCGTAATCTTCATTATCATCAAGTATAGCACTATCACGTTTTATTTTCCCTATTTCTCGATCACGAAGATATTCATTGGCTCCACTTATACCTTTTGTATAATAATCATCAACAAGTTGATTTCTAATCTTACGAAGATATGCTTTTTCCTGCGCCAAATATTGCGTATGCACTGAATGAACATTGGAATGAGTTTGTGATAACGAGCGAGATCTTGACCTTGTCCCCCCTTGCCCAGCACTTGTTGTTGAACTAGTTGGCATGACTGCCGATACTGGTACAACGGCATTCCCGGTCGGATTCGTAGTTGCCAATATGGGTGATTTTATCGAAGAGGGCGTCATAGCTGTTGTGGTCATAGTTGAATTACTGGTATGGGTTCCAGGTGGTACGATTGTTGCGTGTTTGGGCCCATTTGCATTAGTTATCAATTTTTTAATACGCGCGGAAGAATTTGAAGGTGATAATGTTCTATTGCTAATGGTTGTAATATTGTTTCTGTGTTGTGGGGATATTGTTGATGATGGGGATATTATGTTGTCAAAGGTCGGACTGGTCATTGCAGAAGCATTAGTGATAACTTGTATAGTGTCAGGCGTTATAGGTATAGGTGTGTTGCTACTACTCGTAACGACAATATCGTTGTTCTCTTTATTATCTATCATTCGATTGATAGTAAAAACTAAGTGTACTTGCTTAAGTGTAAATTGATTGACCGATTGATTAATTGATTAATTGATTGAAGGTGAAGGAATGTTTGTTTGTTTAATTACAAAGTTGGTTGTAAAAAAAAACTTAAGAGCGAAAAGCAAGTGACAGAAAACAAAGAACGTCGTTGTCATTTAATTACTGAAATAACAACAACCACAACAGTAGCGGCCCGTGATATGCTCATAACAACATTGCAACTGAATATTATCCTGGAAATTTTGGTTTAATTAGTTTAATGTACAATGTTTGGATTTCTTGATTTCCTTATTTCAGCAGACTTCGTCAAGACTTCTCGTTATTATTGGTTGCGTACCACACTTCTCTATTCTGAAAATTTAACTTCCAACATAATGTGATAGCCTGTCCCATTAAACACCATAATTCATGATATTTCTTTGTAAACGGATGAGAGTAAAACGAGCTAGAAGTGCTATGCGTGATACATATGTTCTTAACCTAATTCCAACCTCATCTTTTGTTGTGAGACGGTAACATGGAAAGTTAGTAGAAAGGAAGGATGGAACCCTTACTTATTTGGCAATAGTTCGCATTGACAGATGCCGTAAACCCATCCATTACCGTGCTACAATCGCGTTATCTATAAAATCTGGTAAAAAATTGATTATGTCCCAAAGTTTATGCCAGGTTTCTAGAAACCCTTGGAATCATTTTGTGTTCGTTCTATTGTCTACAATAAGTTGCAAAAATAGGATGATCTTTCTTAGAAAAATATATTCCCGAAGACCACATAAGGTACATGTGTATACTCCGCGTGTTTCTAAAGCGTCTTCATATTTGATGAAACATAGAATGTAGATAGAGAGCACAGATTTTATTTTGGTAAGCGATCTATGGTCAAATATTGAAGAATCACTATTAAACTTGGGGGGTTTCGAACAATCTTGGATTATTCCTGGTCAGTACTCCTCCTAGTGTATGGATTAAACACCCGTGCATTCTTATACGATTTAATCCCTGATCTTAACCTTCTTATTATCGTAAACAAAACGCACCAACCAAATTGATCAGACTTATCGTGCGGATCAAAAGCTTCAGAGAGATAACCTCCAGAAAGACAAATATTATGGTAATATTTAGTTACAAAACGGGTTGCGATTCAACCCAGCCATGCGCCATTCCACCTGTTTTTACAACCTACCTGGTCAAATTTTCACAAAATTGGTAAATTATGATACCCATGGAAATAATTGCCGACGAAAACCTACACAGATCGTAACATTGGGTGCCTTCATTTTCATTTGTCATAGATCTCTTCCTTGACTATTTATCATAGATTGGGGTGAGAAGTTCTCGCTATTCTCGTTTTTAAGCGAATTAGATAGGTGGCTTTATTAGATGAAGCCTTGCAAATACAAAGAGGTGAATTTACACCCCTCCTCCTTACTTCACTATTGTTTTTGGTCCGCCGTGATTTTTATTTGGTTACATACAACTAGAAGGTATTTTTGAGTTTTGTGTGACCTCTGACAAATTTAACCGAGTCTTTCAAACATTCGAGACACATAAATCAACCCAGTTGACTTACGCAGAACAATTCTATGTAACTGAAACTAAATATGGGTTATACTTGCTTCTCAATTGATAGCGTGACGTGTATTGTGGACCATGCGTGACATTTAACTTATAAAGTTAATTGGTCAAAAGATATGAAGAGGAGTTGGTAAACGGTGTTCGAGGAAAGACAAAAACCACGTGGATATTGTCATCTAGTCAAAAAAAATGTGTGTCGAAAAAAAAGAAATCAACGAAATTAACGGATTTTATTTTTCACAATTTTATGCGCACTGAAATAATGAAATTTCCTAATTGGGATAAAATGTTCCCCAATGGATGCAAGAGACTCCAATGCAAGATCAATACACGAGATGAGATGATTGTTTCCTCACAGGTAAACAAATAAATTCTGAAAGGAATAACCCTCAAGGGACAAGGCTAGTGTTTCATAGATAGCCAATCCAGAATATATCGATTATATTTTAAATGACCGATCTAGCAAAAGTAACTTCCCTAATTTTCAATTTTTGGAATCACCTTCTTTCTGGATGTGTGCAAAAAGAAAACTTAACGTCTCATCTTCTCAACGTTTCACTTTTCACTTTTCTTCCGTAGATAACCGGCAGGAACCCGCTTAACGGTACTACTTTCTATATTCTATCAATCAAGATAAAAACTGTTGACATGTTACACAATAACTAGCATCGCTTTCGGATCGAAGAAAATAGTCGTGTAATTAAGATCAAGCCGTTTTTTTCTGTTTTCCTCCACTCATTTTCCCTCCACTAGCGCATCTTCGTACAATTTAGTTTTAAACAAAAAAAAGAATGGAATGTACATAAACCAACAACCACGTGGGACATATCTGTTCTATAACATTTTTGATTTATAGTTAAATTTTTATGATATAAACTACCACATGAATATTCAATAGGTTTTCTGTCTCTGAACATATTATAACTAAATGTTTTGTCCTTTTTCTCTTCTCCTATAAGTCTTGTTTAAATTTCTTTCTTTAGTTAGCAACTGTGACTCCTCCGTTTAACTGGCTAAAGTTGTAATACAATTCAGCAGTCAACAGCGAGATACATTCTGTTCCCTCCACCAACGAACTACAAATATAGCAGAAAAACTGATCAATCATATTTACACCACGTACAAACCAAAGCTTTTATATTAGAATTCACCAAATGATGGAACTGACTGGTTGGGCTACTACATTCTCACCAAATCCAGATAATACACATACCAGTGCGACCACGCCAGGCAAATCACCTTTTTACCAAGAATTATCTGAGGCTATACCGCATCAACTGCAGACGCCACAGCAACAAAATTTAGTACCAGGTACTAATACAAACACTACTAATAACAGCATGCGCTTTGATCAACAACCCTCCACCACATCGACGCCCCATCTATCAAATAGTGGTAATACACCTTCTAATTTTACAGAAACCGAACAAATGTTCCTAACTCAGTTTGACTCAAATATCTATGCTCAACACCAAAACCAGCAGCAGCAGCAGCAACAACAACATCAACATCAATTACCACATCACCATCACCATCAACAACAGCAACCACCACAACATCATCATCATCATCCACAGCAACATGGTCAACATCCACAAACAAATTTGCCAGACTATCCAAATGGTCATCAACAAATTCCTGAAGGAGAGGCTGACGTGCACCCTGCAATCCCTCCGCCACCTCAAGATTATGGATTCGGGCTTGAAGCGATGAATTTCATGATTCCCGAGGACTATAATTTTGAAGATGGTCCTTCGTCGGCATTTCCTCCAACACAACCAATTCAAGATACTCCAAGTTTGCTAGCTGCAAATAAACAAGCTGCTGGTGCCTCTCAGCAACAGCAACCACCATCGTCTCACCCGAGTTCGTCTAAATTGTTCTCACCAATCTTACCTGGGCAAAACGAAAGATCCTATAATAATCAACATTATTATCACAGGCAGAACTCAAAACTCTTTCCAGCTAACCCTAACACAACGATCAGACCCGACGTGGTATTTTCTCCATTAGCGTCTCCCTCAGTGACGCCGCTCCAAAAAACTCAAGGAAGCAGTGCAAGTAGCAGTGGAGGTACCACGTATCAACCTCCAGTTCAAGTTGCGTTTGAACCATTGACATCTCCCGCATTAACAGCTCAACAATCGACTACAAGTGATGGAAAGAGAAGATCAGCCAGCACAACGTTTGGTAATGAGCCTCTGAGTTCAGCTTCATATAAACGTAGAACTCCGCATGGAACGCCCATTCTTGCTGCCAGTGGCAGCTCTACAACAAGCAAATATTCCCCGTCAATAAAACCAAAAATGGAAAAACTTGGCCTGTCATCGCATATTGAAGTTACGATACCCAGTGGAGCAAATACACAGAGTAGAAGTAAATCAACAACACCAATGCTCCCACCTAGTGGTAAGCCACCTATACTCAATGGATCCAACGCATTTACATCTTCCACATCCTCTAGCTTACCAAACCCATCCGCAACACCCTTGATGGGTTTTACAATGGGAAGACTTGCCGAGCATCAAGAAGAAGAAGAAGAAGAAGCAAACGAAGATGAAGACATGGCGATGTCAGGATCCTCCAACTCCACCCTCTCACGAAAATCAGGTACTGGAAGCGGAATCAAGAAGGAAAAACCAGCCACTAAAAAGGCATCACACAAATTGGCTGAACAAGGCAGAAGAAATAGAATGAATATGGCCGTACACGAACTAGGTAGTTTGATACCTCAGAAGTATCATGAAGAGGTTGCTATTCCAAGTAAAGCTACTACTGTCGAATTGGCACTGAAGTATATTAGGGCTTTGATGGGTGAGATTGAAGGGTTAAAGAGGGAGTTGGGAAGAAACTAGTTGATCCCAATTCATCCCAAAGGGATGAGAAACGAGTAAATATGAAAGAATTTGTAGTATAGAACGTTTTTTATATAGCAATAGAATCCATGTATTTATATCATTCGTCATTATTTTCATACGTTTTCCCTAATTGTATTCAAAGAATTTATGGTATTTTGCGATGACTAAATTAGTTTCTCCTCAACTGACAGAAAATCTCCACATTTTCAACGTTGATGTACCATTTCACTCTAACAAACTTTCTTCGGAAATATTAGCTTATGCTTGTTATGAGGTCAATCTTAAGAGCATGATTCGTTTTCTATATTCTTCCAGGAGGTAGTATATGCGTTTCAACGACCTACTTGGGTCCCTGTGGAATGTTGTTGACCTTGCAAAAGTGAGCCAAACAAACGTGAAAAATAAATAAGAAACGCAGAATCTGAAGAAAAATGTCGCTATAAAATATCGTACAATGAAGTTTCTGGAAGGGGAATTACGGGGATGTATCTTACTGAACCGAAGGAGGTCAAATGAATACTTGAGATATGGTTGGACGATACATTGTATTTTGTGACATGGTTGTTATTGTAGTATTTCTGGTGAGAGCCGAGACTCGCTGATAAGAACAGAAGTCATGAAAGGCTGGCGACTTAGAAACTTGTTGACTTGAATAAAGGTGGAAGTGATATTCTGAATGGCCATGAGCTTAAATTCACGGTTAAGAAGTAGTCCTTTTACGACATTTGAAGGATGGCAGTTCGAATGATCCCGAAGAAATTTAGTAGATCGCGTGAAAACATTCAATTGGTATTAAGAACCAGCAGGTAGTGTGCACAAAAGTACTTTTAGTTGAATGTAAGAACAAAACAGAAAACCAAGAGGACGAAAAATCGTCGACCCTCCAAATTTGCATAGATTGCAAAGTATTTAGAAGCATACTGTTTTTTCACATACCATATTTTCCTGCAAAAGAACACATATCAAAAGCAGCAATAAGATGAGATGCTCACTTTTTCTCTGATTTTTCGAAGACATTGTAAACTGAAGCAAGCATTGTATTGATTAGGTTTACCCAGAACAAAATTAATTCAACCACAACTTGGATTTCGTGACCAGACGTTTTCAAATTTGCGCTGTAGCTGGTAAGAATTCGGAAATTCCGAAATCTTTCCCCTAAACAACATAGTGATTTCATTAGGGATATAGATTTAATGCTGTGTATTAGGTGTACCTTTTTTTTCTATTGGGTGTTCATTTAAAACTAAATAAATACTTGTGCTACACCCCGTATGAATATGACGAGAAACTAGGCTCATGACCAGTTGAGCGAAAGTATGCTCCTTTAGAATAATTCTTTCATAATTCTTTTTCACCCTCTCTCTTTATTTAAAAGCAAAATAAATATATTGATCTAATTACGTATATTCACATCCTTTGCGTACTGTACTTAACCTAATTTTGAATAATCCAAGAGCGGATTTAGTTGGAATGGATGCAAAAAAAAAAAGAAATGAAAAAAAAAACTCTAATTTAGAAGTTGATAGATTATGGAAATAAGGCTAGTTCATCAACCTGGTATATACAGTTTCCCTTTAGAAATATATCATGGGCCACCAATCTTAATATGACAATATATACTAATTACTTTGTGCTATTGATTATTTGTAACATATGGCACTAGGAAGTAAAAGTAAGGGTAAGGTAGAATTACTGGTAAGAAAATCTTTACAAATTGAGTGAGTTGTCCTTTTTGTTGAATGTACTTTTTCTGACCAATTTTACACGACCCGCCCAATTTATTCGAGAATGAAGTTTCAAACAAATGTTAGATCTCTCCATACATGAACATTTTTACAACCACAACCAATCAACACGTTCCATCATTTAATACAAATAAAACTCAATGGACTTTGAAGAAACAGAAGATATTAACGGTGTCCGTTTTGCTTGGAATGCATTTCCATCTACCAAGGTAGAAGCTGGTAAAATAGTGGTACCAACTGGAGCCCTTTATACTCCTTTAAAATTAAGAGACGATTTACCACTTGCTAATTACGATCCAAATTTCTGTTCTAATCAAGCATGTAAAACAATTCTTAATCCATATTGTTCAGTTGATCCTACTGGATTTTGGCGTTGTCCAATTTGTCAGTATCGAAACCCATTGCCGGCTCACTATCATGGTATAAACCCTGAAAATTTACCTATTGAATTGCAACCTACTAGTTCTACTATTGAATATATCACAGCTAGACCAGTTCAAAACCCACCTATTTTTTTCTATGTCATTGATTTGTGTCAAGATGAAGACAATTTGAAAGCATTAAAGGACACTTTAATTGTTTCTTTGAACTTATTACCACCAAATGCTTTGATTGGGTTAATTACCTATGGAACAATGGTACAAGTTCACGACTTGGCTTCAGAAAATATTGCCAGATCTTATATTTTTAGAGGTGATAAAGAATATACCGATAAGCAAATTAGTGAAATGTTGAATCGTCCGATGGCAATTTCTGGTGGTCAACAGCAAAGGAATTTACAACAACCACCACAATTCGCTAATTCATTATCAAGATTCTTTTTACCTGTTGAAGATGTTGAATGTCAATTAACTCAAACTTTGGAAAAGTTAACTAAAGATCCTTGGCCTGTTGCCAGTGGTGATAGAGCTTTAAGATCTACTGGTAGTGCTCTTAATGTCGCCACAAGTTTGTTGGGATTAACTTTCCCTACTTTCGGAGCTAGAGTTATGTTATTCTGTGCTGGTCCAGGTACCTTAAGTCCTGGTTTGATTGTAGGACCTCAATTGAAAGAACCAATTAGATCACACTCTGACATTGACAAGGATAATGCCAAACATTTCAAAAAGGCTTCCAAATTTTATGATTCAATTGCTGTTAAGGCAGTTAAGAATTGCCATACTATTGATGTATTTGCCGGGTGCTATGATCAAATTGGGATGTTAGAAATGAAGAACTTATGTAGTTTGACGGGAGGGTCTTTATTGTTATCTGATGCATTCACCACCGCGATCTTTAAGCAATCACTCCTTAGATTGTTCAATAAGGATAGTGAAGGATATCTCTTGATGGGATTCAATGGGACACTTGATATTAAGACATCTAGAGAATTGAAAGTTAGCGGTGTTATCGGCCATTGTGCGTCATTAGGTGTCAAAACTGCAAACGTTTCCGAAAATGAATTGGGTGTTGGTGGAACCTCTCAATATAAGATTTGTGCCCTTTCACCTCAACATACCTATGCAGTATTCTTTGATGTGGTTAACACCACTCAATTACCGCAAAATTCTCAAAGTTATATCCAATTCATTACTCATTATCAACATTCCGGAGGTTCTTATCGTATCAGAGTCACCACCATTTCTAACTTCTTAACGGGTGATGAGCAAACGTTGACAAATTCCTTTGATCAAGAAGCAGCCGCTGTTTTAATGGCTCGTGTTACTTTATACAAGGCTGAACAAGATGATGGTGCCGATGTCTTGAGATGGATTGATAGAATGTTGATTCGTTTATGTCAGAAATTTGCTGATTATAGAAAAGATCAAGAGGAATCCTTTAGATTGGGTCCCCAATTCCAATTATATCCCCAATTCATATATTATTTAAGAAGATCACAATTCTTACAGGTATTTAACAATTCTCCCGATGAAACTGCCTTCTATAGACATGTCCTCTTGACTGAAGACACTAATAATTCCTTAATTATGATTCAACCAACGTTGACTTCCTTCAGTCTTGATGGAGAACCAGAGGCAGTTCTATTAGATTCAGTTTCCATCAAAGAGGATCGTATCTTATTATTAGACACCTTCTTCCATATCTTAATCTATCATGGTAAGACAATCGCACAATGGCGTAAGGCTAAATATCAAGATCAACCCGAGTATGAAAACTTTAAGGCTATGTTAGAAGAACCCAAAAAAGAAGCTTACGAATTATTAGTGGACAGATATCCCTTACCAAGATTTATTGATACTGAAGAAGGTGGATCACAGGCGAGATTCTTGTATTCTAAGTTAAACCCTTCTACTACTTATAATAGTTCCGAGTACGGTGGTGCGACGGGGGCCATTGTTTTGACTGATGATGTTAGTTTGCAAGTATTTATGAGTCATTTGCAAAAATTGGTTGTGAGTGGATCTACTTAGATAGACGAACTAAAAATTTTTTCGTAATTAATAGTTTAGAAATGTTCTAATAAATGTGTACTTTTCGGCACATCTTACTTTGTTGGAGTTAGTGTTAATAGGTGGGTAAATAGTGTAATAGCCACAATTTGGCAAAGAATCAACACGTAAATTACGAAGGTGTGTGAAAGTGGATGATATAACTTTTTTCGGAAGAACAGAGTTCGAATACGAAATCTTGTAATCATTCTGCGAGCACCCATAGATAGCAATTTACCCACTATTCGCTCTTGGCTAGCTTTTCTACATGTTTCACATTAGCTCCTTCTATTTACATTAATAAACTATTTGGCGTAAAAATGATAAATTAAAAATATTTATGTTATACATAACGTTAAAATGGATAAAACAACAAATATAACTAACCTATGGAGTTGGCATAGGTTCATTTAATATATCTTTTATCTGATCACTACTTTTCGATTTTATAACGGTATTACTTATGGTCTTCTCCTTATTAATAGTTTCACCTTTTACAATTTTCTCCATTTCATCCCTGGTCAAAGTCTCATATTCCAACAACCCTTCAGCCAATCTCTTCAATTCCAATCGTTTGTCATACAACAATTTCCTAGTTCTATCTTCACTAGCCACAAGGAAATCTCTTACTTCATTATCAGCCATATTTCTAATTTGAGGAGACCAAGAGTCCCAATCATCACTTAATCTTACAGGTCCAATCTTATCACTCATACCATACGATGTAACCATGGCTCTAGCGACATTTGTCGCATTAGCCAAATCAGAAGAACAACCCGAAGTGACATTTTCTTTCCCATTAATCATTTCTTCAGCTACTTTACCACCCATACATACATCCAATCTAGCAAAACATTCACGTTTTGACATATCGACCTTATCCATTTCTGGTAATTGGAAAGTAACACCTAAAGCACGACCACGAGGTAATATAGTGGCTTTATATAACGGGGTAGCACCTTGGGAAAACATTGCCATAATTGCATGTCCGGCTTCATGATATGCGGTATTTGTTCTTGATTCTTCTGTTATGACCATCTTTTTCTTGGCAGCACCCATTAAGATCTTATCCTTAGCCCATTCAAAATGGGACATATCAACTGCTGGGGCAGAGAGTTGGGATGCATGAACAGCAGCTTGATTTACGAGATTCATTAATTCAGCACCTGATAATCCTGGTGTACCTCGTGCAATTATGGATGGGTCAACATCATCGGCCGTTTCGACATTTTTCATGTGATGTTTTAAGATATCCACACGACCTCTAACATCAGGCAAATCAACAATAACTTCCTTATCAAATCTACCTGGTCTAGTTAAGGCTTTATCTAAGGACTCAGGGAAATTGGTAGCCCCAATGATAATTATACCTTCAGTTTGACTAAACCCATCTAATTCAACTAATAATTGATTTAAAGTTTGCTTTGCATATGCTTGATCTTTAGGATTACGTTTACCTCCAATAGCATCCAATTCATCGATGAAAATAATTGCTGGAGATTTTTCACGGGCTTGACTAAATAATTCACGAATTCTCTTTGCACCTACACCCACATATAATTCATCAAATTCAGATCCAGACATAAAGAAAAATGGTACACCTGCTTCACCAGCAGTGGCTCTTGCTAATAAAGTTTTACCAGTACCCGGTGGACCAGTTAACAAAACACCTTTAGGTAATTTCCCCCCTAATCCTGTAAATTTAGAAGGATCCTTCAAGAATTCGACAATTTCTTCCAATTCGGCTCTTGCTTCATCACAACCCTGAACATCAGTAAATCTGACTGTCGATTGGGATACATCAATTGATTTATCCTGAACTTCAGCATTCTTGAAGATAGTTCCATTTTCAACAAGATAATTAAAGGCATTAGTTGCTCCATATGTAACCAATGCCAAAGGAATAAGCCATTTGAGCCAACGAGATAATATAGTTAAAGGGGATTCACTTACTATAACATGTACTGGTTCATATCTAGATCCAAATCCGTGAGGGAGCGATCCAGAACCACCAGCACCTGCTCCAGCATAGGCAACGTTAGAACCTTGAGGAGGTGGTTGTTGTGCAAGTTGATGGGCTACCTGTTCTGCCTTTCCCTTTTTACCAATCTTATTTAAAGCGGAAATGTATAAATTAGTGCATTCAGGATTAGCAGGTATACCGGGAGATTCATATCTTTCAACAACGACATGAGGATAATTATTGGCTAGTAAAGAACGATAGAATTCCGCTTGCGCTAAGGGGTTGTTCATTTCATTGTTAGCTATTTGTTCTTGTGATTGGAGTAAGGCGATAGCAGATGAACTTGAAGCGTATCTTAATAATTTAGTCGATGATCTATAAAGTGTTGGTTGATGGTGGTGGCGATTATTGCGGATAAGTTGGGGTTGCGTGCAAATTAATGTCGAAAGACAACGCAAAGTTTGATTAAACGATGGAGATTTTGCAGAAGCTAAGTGCTTAGAAGTAATACCACCAGTGGTGGTGGATATTACTTTGGATAGAGCATGCATATGTATATATATTTATGAAATTGGTGGTCGTTGTAGTGCACCCCCTTTACTCCTTATCTATGTGTAGGTGGGTTGAGTGAGTGAGTAAGTGAGTTAGTGACTGACTGACCGATTTTAGTCCGTGAATAAAATTTTTGGGTGCGTGAAAAAAAAAGAAGTGGTCGTGTGCAACTCAGAAAACTTTAAGTCATAGAATCGCAAAGAACAAAAACAAAATCAAGCACAAACATCCATACATCAATAATACCGAGAGATTGGTCCAGATTTCCGAGGGATAAGGTTGTATTTATTTATGAAACCCCAACACTAAAATCAGATACAATACAATTACTACACAGCTGATTGAAAACCAAAAGAATCAAGTAGTAATTGATTGATTCTCATTTGAATGGATCCTTGAATTGGTTTAATATTGCCCGGTCGCTTCCAAATCGATCTTGACTAAGAAGTAAACTGGAAATGGCATAATACAAAGGATCAAATGTTAAGGTTATACTAGGGTATCTTTGTCATTGACTATTTTAGAACGTTGAATATCGGTTTCGCTTCTAGCTCTTTTTATATTTGTAATCCGTAGCATCAAAGTCCGACTATCAATTCGATTTATGTGTCGCGACAATCAATCAAATTTATGCGACAAGTCACGGATGTGCCAAAACAAAAAATCAAAACAAAATGATGAAAAGCAACAACAACATCCCACAGTAAACAAAGAGGAGGCACTTTTTTGTTCTACCTTCCACGTATAAAAGGTATATACGTATCAGCAATGTCTGCGACACAAGTGTTACCTAAAAAACGATCCAAGAATGGATCATCAATTCCTTCTCCTGAAAAAATACAAAGACAAATCAGTCTCAATAACCGTAACAATGGTACTACTAGACCTCCTTCCCTGACATCTACAAGTGCATCAGCAATCGCGACAGGATTATCCATACCAGGCACCAACAGAGTCATATCTCAAAACAGAATAATATCAAATTCAAATAGGCATGGAAGTCGAACGTTAGGATGCGAAAGTGATGTTTCCTTTGATGATGGAGGGATCAAATTCAATGAAAATAAACATACAATCTTATCCAATTTTGATGAATGGATCAAGATGTCAACTGATAATAAAATCACGCTGAAAAACTCGTGGCAATTTGCTTTAATTGATTATTTCCATGACTTAAATGTCATTAAAGATGGTGATGACATCAATTTCCAACGTGCTAGTGCTACATTAGATGGGTGCGTTAAAATCTACCTGTCAAGAGTTGAATCTGCTGCTTCTGAAACTGGGAAATTATTGAGTGGGTTGTCTGCTAAAAAGAAAGATATGGAGCAAGAGTTTGTAAATGAGGAAGATGATGAAGAAGGAGAAGATGGCGTGCCAAGAGAGAATCAAAATCAACAACAAAGTACAGAGCAAGGCGATTCCGAAGATGCAGAGGAAGCAAGAAAAAAGAGAAAGCCCAATAAGACTATGGGATCCACTTTAATAGCATTTGATCAAATCCGTATCAAGAAATTAGAACAAGAACTAGCTATTGACCCATTATTTAAAAAAGCATTAGCCGATTTTGATGAAGGTGGTGCCAAATGTTTATTGTTGAACACATTAAATATTGATTCCAATCTACGAGTTGTTTTTGACGCAACAACAAATGCTCATAATGATAGCTTAAAAGAAAATGAAGAGGAGAAAGAGAAAGAACAAGCCCCTATTTCAATTGATCTCGAATCTTTGAAAGATTTTATTTTTAAGGACGAAAACGAAGCTTTAGATCATATAACTATCTGTCCTTCTCTTGATGAATTTCATTCCGCAATAAATGATGTTGGGAATGCCAAAAGTATTTTAAATGACTTCAATACCAAAATGAACGAAACAAATCAAGAAATTATTGGACCATCCACTGTGGGTTCTTCGAACGAATTTGATAACGATGCAGGTAGTCAGCAATATGGAGATGATTTCTATGATGACATCAATGATGTCGCCGATGATGAAAACAATAGCAATAATATTGATAATGAAGCAGGCAACGAATCTATACTACATCGACTCATGATTGATGACTCGGAAACCGAAATTGAAGAAAATAAAATTATGGATGAAGATTTAATGGCATATTTTGATGAAAGATTGAAATCCAATTGGAGAGGTCCTGAACATTGGAAAGTTTCTGCATTTAAGAAATCTAGAAATATCGACCAACAACAAACAGAGAAACAAGATGGGGATGATAAAGCTTCAACGGCACCTACCACCTCCTTCACCGCTACAAAAAAGAAAAAGGACTTAGCCGTGATTGATTTCTTTGCTGGAGATGAACCCGACGAAGATATTCTCTTCGCCATACCGCGAAACCCCAATACTCTCCATAAAAAATCTGAAACCTCAACTAACAATCTCCTACCTGATGACATCAAGTATTCATCAGCAAGATTAACAAATCTTTTCACGAAACCACAAGTTCCCATCATGAAGTATGCTCATAAGAAAAAGAAACAACTCCAATCGCGTGAACAAATCACGGATGAAAATTATTTTGCTGAACAATATCAGATTCAGGACGAAGAAGCTGAAGCAGATGAAAGAGAGAGGGAGAGATTGGCGCATTCATTCCATCAGGCCGAAAATGAGGACTATAATAATGATTTCGGGATTGATTTCAATGACGCTTTTGGAGCTTCCAGTGGTACCGAGAATGAAATTGCGGGAGGTGGTGATATTTTAACTGGGGAAGTTGAAAAGACGAAAGAAGAGGCTGGTAGTGAGTCTATTATGGGAAGAAGAAGGCCCGAATATGTGAATTTTTCCAGGGTGGCGAAAAGAGTAGATGTGAAACTATTGAAAGATAATTTATGGGATGCAATTGTTAAATCAGAAGAAAAGAGTTCCACTAGTAAAATCACGCCACTAGAAGAAGAGAATGTTGAAACAAACATCGGAGAAGAAATGAAGGAAGTGCTACTTGCGGATGAACTGGAAATAAAGCAAGAGAAGGCCATCAAATTTGGGGACGTTATACAGCAAATCAATAGGGTATACAAACCTGAGCAAGCCAAAGATATATCCACGAGTTATTGTTTTATTTGCGTACTTCATTTGGCAAATGAACACGGATTAACTATCATGGATAATGAAACTCATGACGATTTGCAAATTAAAGGGTTTTAATGTAGGTAGAATGTAAATATAAGCCATAGGATATAAATAGATCGTTAGAATAATATAAGCATGACTTTTGAGGAACGATATGAATTGAGATAAATATGCACTTCGACAACCATATTTCCTATTTACCGAATTGATCTAATATCGGATTTATTCTACGAATCTAACTTTACTCACATCTCTTCTTTTTCGTAATGTAACTGGGTTCTGCTTTTCCTTCTCAAGTAACTAGTTGGTACCTTTAGATCAACAAGATAAATCCACTCTATCTACACAGCAAAATCAAGACAAGAGTTATAAGATTAGGCTCTAGTTGACACCTCTATGATCCTCGTCATCACCATTCGACCAGCTTGAGCAATATTAAAATGTCAAAGACAGCTCGTATTGTGAATGTTCAATAAGACATAAAAAGGTTAACAACCCCATCGCAGGAACAGATCTCATGGAGAGGATGTGGAGAGAAGAAAAAAAACTTACTAATGAATCAGGACCTTATCATTCCTTTCTACACAAGTCAACAGGATGCTCAATAGATCTTCCATTCTACCTACTGTGGCGTCCACCTTGATGCTAAGAAGACCTATACCATGTATTTTTCAAGCCATAAGATTCCAATCATCATGTGTGCTAAACCCTGACGACAAAGAAGTCCAGCAAAAAATCAGAGAAATAATTCATAGATTTCCACAGAAAGTTATACAAAGGTATATTACGGCTCGGAGGAACAAGGGTATCAAGCTTGATGAGATTCCCGTAACGATGAAGCAGTTTATAGAATTTAGTAAGAGAAAAGCCAAAATGCCATCAGCCGTAAAAAAGGCATATAACTTCGAAAAAAGGATATTTTCCCCTCCTGGTGTTACACCGTTGACCAACCACATGTTCTTTCAGAGCCTTCACCCTCATAAACTAAGACTTGAAGATAAATGGGAGATATACCGGAATCGTCTGCCACGTGAAATTGAATATTGGGATCATAATTACAATCGTTATTTGAAACTTAATGTGTATACACCAAAACCTAAATGTCCCACCCATTCTTTTGCTCTATTCGTCCAAGCACATAAGCCAAGCGTTTATGATGGCTCTCTTTTGAAAGAGATCAGTAAAAAGTGGCAGCAAATGTCGGAAAGTGAGAAAGACGTGTATAGGGTTCAAGAGCCAGGGGCGATGCTGAAGTATCGCGCACATGTAGCCGAATGGAAGAACACTCGATTGACTGAGTATGCTATATATGAGTTGAAGTTTGAGAAGTTCGAATTGGATCCTCCTTATGATATATTCAAAGCAAGGGAAAGAGAACTATTGAATCAAGTAGGACAAGAATCATCCACATAAAAGATTTATACGACTTGTTTATATCCTAGACTTTAATTTTACATATTGTAGTTTTCGTATTCCTAGTTGAGAACTATAAATATGTATTTCGTTAGATTGGAATAGAACATTCAACCTGCTAGAATAATCTCAATCGGAGTCATGCAAATATTGTATTTTCTATCTCTACTATATTAAATAGTTACCTCCTTTTAAACTTCTTCCTTGACCCACCACTTCCATTTATCTTATCAATTTCTTTTTGAGAAATAATCAACCCGTTCCTAGTTGATCGTCCAACTCCATTAATCTTCAATCCTTTATCTCTCATTCTCTTCCCCTTATTTCCATTCCCACTTCCTAATCTATCACGAACGTCACTCGAACCCTTACCAGAATCTAAATCTCGTAATTCCCCTTTCTTAACCTTTGACAAAACAATACCTGCATCTCTAGCTTCTTGTTCATATTTCTTGACTCGTTCTTTTCGCACTTTAATCATTCCTTTTCGCATAGACATTGGCATACTTTCCAACTTTTTATTCTTACCGGCACCTAATTCCTTCATTCTCGAATCTAAAGCACGTTTTCTCGCTTGGCCTGTTGGATCCTCGTAATCAATGGTCAGAAGTGTTAATTCTGCACCTGAGTATTGCATAGATTGTGCTAAGATATGAGATTCCTGAAGGAGTCGTTGAAGTTTGATATCATTTTCGAGATTTTCTTCATCTTCCTTGGCTGCTTTTAATTGTTGCTTCTTGGCGAGTTTTTGAGTTTTTGCTTCTGATTGTTCGATTTCGACTAAAGTTGGGGCACGTCCCGATTTGAGGAGTTTTTTGTCACGTTTGGATAAAGCTGGTGGAGGAGTTGCATCAGACTCTGGATCATTTAATCGGATTATTTTTGGTTGAGGTATTTCTTCTTCAGACTCAGATTCCTCGGATTCAAATTCTTCGGATTCGGATTCATCACTGGAAGGGAATTGCTGGTGTTTTTGGTCCTCGGAATCAAATCCTTCAAAATCATCTTCCCCATCACTACTTTGCGATGAGCTGGTTTCTGAATCGGATTCCAGGAGTTTCTTTGATTTATCTTCAAATCCCAATTCTTCGATTGAACCAAACTGAGCTTCAAAGTTCTTTCTTTGTATTTCTAATGCTCTTCTGTATTCATCATCTTCCGCAGTCATGGTTCAGTATAGCTCTTTCCTTTATCTTCTTTGCTCATCTCATGAAAATTAACTTCATATAATTTTTTTTTTCTTTCGGTATTATTGCACCAACCAAGCATCAGCAGTTCAACTTGTTTGCAACTTGAATTTATAAGCTGATGGGAGAAATGTTAATTAACTAAAGAATTGAAGTTGTGCACTATCTTTATGCAATTGGTAACATATTAAACTGTTACATAATCATTGAATAAATTTTTCATTGCCATTAAATTGAAATATTACTTTCTGGTCACTAATTGAATCCCAATCTCTTAACTATACGCGCTTACTGAAAAGGAACTTGAGCGAACTTTCGAGAATTTCACATCTTGGGGTAGATCATTCGAGAGGTAAAAACATATGAACAGTGGTGAGATGAATGCTAAGAGAAGAGAAGAAATGGATTACAATAAGATATATGTGATACAAATAAAGAAAGAGAAGTGAGTCAAATAAAGTTTGTTCAATAAATCAATGAATGAATTGAATGTGTGAGATACAAAAATACATTGGTTTAGTTAGAAAGCTAGGTAGCAATATTCCATCTCTATTAAACCTCATTGAAACAAACTCTATGAACAATACACAAGTAGTAAATCAAACTATATGACATGTATATCTTACGACTTTGACTGATTCATATAGTAGATCTAGCACTTTCCTTCCTGTTCACCTTCCTTTTGAAAACTTCATTTTTCGTTTTGGTTTGTTGTGCACCTTCCACCTCCACCTCAACCACCAAAAGATTATCAATGGGCGATAGATTTTATAGAAATCACGAGTTTTCCCACCCTTATCAATGAATTCACAAACACACTAATATATACCAACAATGACCAAATTCAGAGGATGTATAGATATCCACTCAGGACAAGTAAAACAAATAGTAGGAGGAACACTAACATCAGATGACTCTTCACCTACCTCTACTGCCCCAATTGAAAATTTTGTTTCCACCCAACCTTCATCCTATTTCGCAAACCTCTACAAATCCAACCACGTAGCTGGATGTCATGTGATAAAGTTAGGTTCAAATATCGAGAATGATAATGCTGCAAAATTGGCTCTAGATACTTGGAAAGGAGGTTTACAAGTTGGAGGAGGGATCAATGATACAAATGCCCTTGAATGGCTTGAGATTGGTGCTAGTCATGTAATTGTTACTTCTTGGTTATTCACAAAAAATGAAAATGGGGAAATGGAATTTGATTGGAACAAATTACAAAAAATTTCAGAATTGGTAGGCAAAGACCATTTAATTGTTGATTTAAGTTGTCGTACTGTAACTTCTGACAAAAATGGAAGTAAGAAATGGGTAGTTGCAATGAATAAATGGCAGACATTGACTACTAGCGAACTTTCAGCGGAATTTTTGACCAAAGTTGGTGAATATTGTGATGAGTTTTTGATCCATGCTGCTGATGTGGAAGGATTGTGTCGTGGTATTGATGAGGAATTGGTTACTAAATTAGGAGAATGGTGCCCACAAGGGTTTGATGAGAAGATTGTTTATGCTGGAGGTGCGAGACTGATTGATGATTTGGATACGGTGAAAAGATTGAGTCAAGGAAAAGTTGACTTGACCTACGGTAGTTCTTTGGACATCTTTGGCGGGAAGTTTGTTAAATTTGAAGAATTAGTACAATGGAATCAACAAAATAAGAAGTAATGTTACAATCGTATGCATTTTTTATAGAGGAGATCATCATGTATACATCATGTACGTAGATAAATTTGTATACAATCTAGATTTATGCATTCCACGAGGATGCCCCACCAAATCTACTTTCTCCATATGGAGTTCTTCCCATTGGAGAGTCATTACCATCATTAGCTCCATACTCAGTTCTTCCATAAGTAGTAAATCCCCCAGTATTGGCATTTCTAGCTTCAACCGATTCTTTATTCAATTCAATAACAATATCGGCGATTTTTCTTTGTAATGTATCGATTGATCTTACAACGACTTCATTAGGAGGTAAATTGCCTACTGTTTCTAAATCAACATAAAAATTTGTTGGTTTTGCCTTATAATCAAATGGAGCATCTGGATCAGGAACTTCTTCCCATTCACAATTTGAAGATTTTGGCCATTCTTTATCAGCATCGACTTCATACCAATAATCAGTGTGTTTTAATTTATTCCAAGGATCATATTCGAATCCTACAGCAGCGCATGGGGACCATTTGGCATGTTCCTTAGCAATACCCTTTTTGGCTATACATGTTAATCTTAATTCTTGATGTTTTCTTAATTTACATAATAGAGGACCTCGACCTTGTTGATCTCTAATTACTGGATCACCTAATCGGGATCCATTATGGAATTTTGCTAAATCTGATGCATATACATTCATAGTAGAATCAGTATCACATTTTGCTGTTAATTCTAATCTCACTGAACATTTAGCACAATAATTATCACAAGTACAATCTCTTGAATAAGTAAGGTTTTCAATTCCTTCGCTCACTAAAGGAATAAGACCTAATCTATGGGATATGAATTCATCAGCTAACACACTGGTATTGACATCTATTTCTACTAAATCGATTGCTAATGTGGGTACTTCAGCTAACATTGTTCGACGGATAGAATTTGCTGTGGCTAAATCCACATCTTTCAAGATGAAGTTAACATGATCTCTTTCGGCTTCCCTGATGGTTACTGATGGGCCATGCTCACTCTTGTCTATCTCCATTGTTGATAGTTTGATATATTTAATAGTTGTTGTTGGAAAATGGCCAATATTACCGTTGTTTATGATGAATGATTGAAAATTTCTTTAAAGAAATTGAGGTTTACAGATTATAAAATTGTAAACTGTAGAGGTTTGAAACATGCAAATACTTTTACATGTTAGAATGATTTTTTATCGACTTTCACTTCACTCAATTAATCAATCAATCAGTGCTTGTTAATGACTACGAAGGTGATAACTACATACTTCTCACAAAGTACGAGATAGAACTTGTAAAAGAGCAATGGCAACATCCTTCACAGTCCCTGATTTACGGTTTGAACAATCGTTCATGAAACAATTGAATTCATACGCAAGTAAAAAGAAACCCCACCACCACCATCACCGTCACCACGATCATAAACTCGATGACATAGCCAAACTAACAGATGAAGAATTAAAACAAATGAATCAAGAAATTGACGAAGAAGAACAACAGGAATTAGCAGAACCATTGCCCATAATAACTCCTGGAATTGTCATATATGCTATCATTAAAGATCAAATATTAATGCCTTTATTACAAGGATTTGCTTGGACTGGATTCTTGATATTGTTAAAACCATTCTTGAGAACTGTTATTAGGAATGGACAATACACCGGGAAATGGATAGCTAATTTGATTGGTATTAATCGATTACAAAGTAGCAGTGTAGGGTATACGTATTATGAAAGAAATCCTACTAATAGGTATATGTAAGGTTGATAAAACTCTATAACACTTTGCTAGTTAAAATATGTGCATAGGCTAAAATATACAAAAGGAATATAATTCGATCTCTAGAAAGCCAAACCATAGATTCACAATAGGCTTAAGCGATGGAAGAACAAATAATGACATAAATTTGATGGAATTCCTATTATTGTCTGAAACGCAGTCATAGAATCGATTTTATCAATGCGAGAATGATTGTCGGTTTCGAAAATCTCAGAATCGATTGGAAACTTGTGTTGATAGGATTCTTAGCCAACTCCGAAGTTATTAAGTTATACACCTGATTCTTGGTACTTTTATGTATCCACTCATCTCATTATAATATGTAAAGTTGTTATGTGAAAAGTATTCACTCAATCCAATGAGTTATATAACAGTGTTGTTGATTGTGCGTTACTCACAAAATTTGTTGTGGAGAGTGAGAAAGCCAGGTCAGTTGGGTTGATCAGATTATGAAACTACGTGTAGACATATGTATATGCTAAAACCATTCACAGGTTTCAAACATAGAAATGAATTATCACAATGAGACCTTGTAACCTCTTGTAAACAACACTTGGTTAGTTCTCATTTAGGTCGATATTAGATATGTGATCTTACTTTTGGGGCATTTTGCAACCAATTTTTGTAATCAGAATTTAGAAATTACCAATCAAGTATTTACTCTCCCATAAAGCAATGCAAACGTAGTTAATTACTATATATATCATACATCTACTTCATAAAAGTAAAAATGTACTCTCAAATAGTTTAGGGGTCATCCACAGTCTATTGATGGGAAAGTAGTTGATTTGTTCCTTTCTTACACATCAGCCGTACCGATTGTTGTCACAATACGCCAAACAACAAAATGAGCACTTTGGATACAGAATTTTCTAGCATCAAATATTACTTTCTATCTTCTAGCCAAATGAATTAAGAATTGAAATGATTATTAACATAACTATACTCTATCTATATTGTTTATTTATGCCCTTTGTTCACTAGTAGAAGCTTGAAGAATTGTAGGTGGCCTGGACAACGCCATCTTACACGTGATTAGTGACACGACACACTTAATAGATTTACGACAAGACTTGAAATTTCATTTTAATTTTTGAAAGGAAAATTTACAAATTTCATTTAAAATTCGTCTAACTACAAACCACGATTGCTATTTAATCGTTTATAGTTGTATTTCTCATCATCTAACAATCCATCTATCTAGCCATCCATCAATTGGATCCCTCGTTTATCTATTGCTTCTAGAGAGAGATGTTTTCACGGAGAAAAACACGAAGTATTCACAGCACGGCTTATACTGGTGTTAACCATACACCAACTGGTAATAATAAACCAAACGATGGAGCATTGGCTGCTGCTTTGACTATTGGGAACTCATTAAAACAACAACAAAAGACCGCTCCTACTACCTATACAAGCATTGACAATAGTAATAACAATAGAACATCATCGACCACAACTAATAAACCAGTTGCAAGAACCGGATCTGTTTTCAAACGTGGATCAAGGAGTAATCTATCGGCAGCAGTTCCTACAACCACAACTAAGACTCAGCAACCCCAACCACAACAACCGAATTATTTTAGACGATTCAGCAGCGGGGGAGGTTCGATCAATTCATCACCAATGAATAGTCAAGGACAAGTTTATGACATTGATGATTCAATTCTTGACACAACTGAAGATTCAATTTATTTAAATAATCAATCTAATTTACAAGATTTAAAATTATCTCATGTTCCAGCATCATCACCCCAACCAAGGGCCGCTGCACGTACAACAAAAGCAAGATCTTCAATTCCCAAATCACCTGCCAACACACAACCAGTTCCTGGTGAAAAAGTGAAAATGGTTAAAAAGTACGTTCCAACACCCAATGGTATCAAAGTCATCGAAGTTCCAGAAACAACTTATAAAAAGGAAGTGGCAAGATGTAACTCGTTAAGAACAAGTTCTCTTCGTGCCAATTCAATAAAAAGCAACAACAAGCTCCAGAAAACTCCCCAACCACCACGTTCTTCATCATTAAATAAAATTTCAGGGATTTCTCCACAATCGCCCAATATATCAAGGAGAAGTATTAGACCACCAGCAGAGTCATATCCCCTTCAACCAATGCGAGAAATTGTCGCACTTGAAGACCAACTAGGTAAAACGGATGAAACACAAGAACAAGAAATTAAATATAAACATCTCCAACAAGAAATAGATAAAGAAAAGGAGTTAACTAGACAAATTGAATTGAAAAAACTAGAATATGAACGATTGAAACAAGAAAGATTGGAGAATGAAAGACAATTACATCAATTAGAAGCGGAAGTAGGAGCACCCGGCTCTCCAATTAGTGAATCAACTGCAATTCATTCCATCGATGATGAAAAGGCACCTCAACATGATCACGAAGATGATACCATTAAAGGGCATCCTTCAGGAATTGATGAACATTTTGAAAGAAGTGATGAATTAAACGAGTCTGAAGGAGAAATTACAGTCAAGATCAATAAACCTACACTCGAAGCCTCACCAGAGATCGAAAAACCTGAAAAGGGTAACTTGGTTGAACGTCCACCTCAAGAGACACCACCAGAATCACAAGATGGTTTCCACTCATTGGATCCAGGTACTGAGTTAGGTATAATCTCCGAGTATTCGAACCTCAAATCAAATGAATTACTTCGCCGATCTTCAACCATAGTCGTACAAGAGGAATTGCCCCCACCAAACATTGTACAAGAAAATCATACAAGGCAAACTTCTAAAATCAGTATAGACAGTGATGTTGCTCAAGAAGGGTACACTCATAATAACTTATTAGCCCCAGTTAGTGTTACCACTACCACCAGTTCAAGATCTTCTATATATTCAGATGAAGGCAAGAAACAACCAATGAAATCTGCCATGAAACGGTCAACATCCAATCACCAACTTCCTCCACATAGACAACAAGTGAAGTCAAATGCTGCTCAACATGCATACCTTTCCCTTGCGACTGCAGAGAATACAAGACTAAATGCGAAGTTGTCATCATCAAATCTTGCTCCGAACCCACTCCCATCCACTGCCAATGGACATTTCCCACCTTCTACTTCATCAAAGCGCCTATCTCAACAATCTTTACGTAAGAAACCACAACAGTCACAACAACCAATACGTTCACTTCGACCAAACTCGATGCCCGAACCTCCCAAATCCATGTCCCATAGATCGTTAAGAGTCGCACCTCCGAGCGTAGTGGTACAACCAATAGCACCCCATCCCGCCTTACAACCTAACTATACCTCTCCATCCAAATTAAGGGCACAGGAATTATACGCCAAAGCGCAACAACGTCCTGTTTCAGTATTCAAACCAGTACGGAAATCTTCATTTGCAGAACAGGCGGAAAAAGCAGGAGCACCAAGGGTACAGCGTGATAGTGATGGTGGCGTTAGTCGACAACCAAGCAAGAAGAGCGCCAAAAGATTAACATTACGTGGTGATGCAGGAGCTCCTACTCAAACCCAACGAGATGGATCCCGTCCATTTGAGAATTCGGATTCTGGGGATGAATATAAGAAGAAATCGAAATTTAAATCTAGATTTGACGATTCGGATTCAGATGATGAATACCCTAGTAAGCCTGTAGTTTCTAGATTTAGAGATTCGGAAGAAGAAGTGAGGATTAAACCCACAAGGAAGCCACCACCACCATTGCTGTCTGAAGTGACTAGCGATGATGTTTTAGGACACCAAACCAAAGAGAAGAAAAAGTTTGGCAAGAAGCTAAAGAAATTATTTGGAGTTAAATGAGAAGTCTCCTACTCAGTCATTTAATTTGTTTCTATGATATTGAATTTATTTAAATGTATATACGCTCTCTTTTTTTTTTCTAATTTATTAGTAATATTATATTATATCATTATGAACAATACCCTATGGTGATTCGAA
The DNA here is from genome assembly GCA_002105455.1 of Hemisphaericaspora xylofermentans. Taxonomy (NCBI): domain Eukaryota; kingdom Fungi; phylum Ascomycota; class Pichiomycetes; order Serinales; family Debaryomycetaceae; genus Hemisphaericaspora; species Hemisphaericaspora xylofermentans. Next base: position 33,033 of record NDXA01000045.1, on the reverse strand, counting down.
CTCAATTAAATTCGAATCATGAACATCCGTTTTGTGCGCAACAGCTGCTTTTTCAGCCGCATGGAACTTCGCCACTGCAGAACCGTCATCTCTGCGTTTTTTGATAGGATCACTAGTCAACACTTGGGCTTCAGTTGCCAATAACAAATCACGATCAGCATCATCAATTGTGGTAACCCCGAAATCATCATTTTCAGCCTCTTCATCATCTTCCTCCTGGTCATCAGTACTCTTGGTACTTGCACTGCTATTTTCGGTTGCGCGAGAATCCATTCTCATACGTACTCTTGTTGCAACTTTTCTTCCATCAGCTACTAATCCATCAAACATATCTCTTAAATTTCTAATTGGATCTTCATTCAGCTTTTCATCCAAGACCGAATCTAATTTAGTAGCTTTTCTTAAACTTGAACTGAATAACAATTCATATGATTCGTCTGCCAAGACTACCATTCTAAATGTAGGAAGATTTAGCCAAACAGGTTGTTGTGGATCCAAGGCTTTATTATGTCTGATTTTCTCATCAACAATTTCTAATTCCTTTATCAAAACATCTGAGTCATCAGGTTGAGCATATTCAAATGCACGTTGAATGAAAGTGCTGGCGGCTGCAAGATATCTTTCAATTTGTTTGTTCTCAAAATTTTCTCGTTGTAAACCACCACTACCTTTATCAAGCTTCATGTTTACTTCAATCACATCACCATTTGCTTTGGGATTCGAAGCCATAATTTCGTCAACATACATATTTTCAATTGCTGTTTGGGTAATCTCATCAAATAAGATCCCATCCTTCCAAACACTCGTCACGTATAGTAAATCTTCTGACATTTGTAAGATTCCTTCTCTATCAATCTTACCATCATGATCAACATCATAAAGTGAAAAGAAATTGGACATTGACGTCATTAAATCAGGTTCCACTAATTTGTTTAATCCAATCAAGAGATCAGCAAATGTCAATGTACCCTTATGCTCACTCTCCCAATTATCGAATAATCGTCTCATGAATGGATGGGAGATAGCAGGCTTGGGTACCCAATCACATATATCACTCATGAATTTAAGGAAGGATTTATAGTCAATGACATTGGACCCACTACCTTTGATAGTTTGACCCACGACGGAATAAAATCGATCATATAAGATATCAAGGGTCTTTGGTGGGATGTTGGGGGTTGACCGAGGGAGGTTACGTATTTCTGTTCTTTTAACAAAACTGGAAATATTTTGAAATATGGTATCACGATGTTTATTACGATGAACATTGATCATATCTTCATTTACAATTTGGAATTCACGAAATGCGGTGACTAATAATTCTTGGAATTTTGTTACAGATTTATATTTCGGATTTGGAGAGTTTGGATGAACTGGTTGATGTAGGGTTTGGAAATAGTCTTTAATAATTGAAATGAACATCCCATCATCTTCTGTCTGTAGTAATATCTCCCCATTGATTTTTAATACTGCCAAAGCAACTTGGAATAATGATTTAGGACCTTGCAAGAAAAATATATCCAAAATCCGGAATGCAAATACCAATGGCATCGAAGACAAATATAACGACAAGAACCAAGGTAATGATACAATTGATAATTGTATATCATGTTTCGTTATATGTTCCCATAATATTGGCATTGTATTTTGTACTAACGATTCAAAGACGCGCTGGTCTAATAATGTTCCATACATTGTCTTTGAATAATATCCTGGAACAAGTCGATCACATAATACATTCAAAGTCCAAAATGCTTGTTCTTCAGACATATAGATTAGCAATGCTGCCACTACTATATTCATTGCTTGACAATATCCGACATCAGGGTTCTTCCAAGAATATGCAGTCAATACCCGTCTTAATCTTTCAATTCCTTCCTTTGTTTGATAAGCAGCATATTCGGGTAATGATCTATTTAAATCCTTTTCGATTTCTTCAATTGCCAATGATTTCTTATCTTTATGATCTAGTAATATTTGAGCATACTCTCCTTGATGATTATATCGAGAATACATTGAACCGCAACACAATTCCCAAATTTCTCCTCTTAATCTATTGGGTAATCCGACTCTAACCAACTTATAAAACCTTGGAGTCTTGACCATTGATAAATTCCTACCTTCAATTTGAAAAAGGTCAAACCAGAGTTTCATTTTTGATTTGTCTTTAGATTCAATCGGATTTCCTGGGAATTTAAACTCAAGTCCCAATCCACCAGGGGGGATATGTTCAACTTTTTCATTGGAAATTTTATTCTTAACTAATAAATATTCGGAATAACAAGTTTGAATAAATGGTGATAATTTTGAAGTATTTGACATTAAATTTTTCTTTAATGTCATCTTTAAACATTGAGCAAATCTTTCACTATCAGCTCTAATTCCTACTAAATAAGTAATAATATGAATCTTACTATAGGTGATCACCTCCAATACAAACCCATATTCACTGGTTGGCAATCGTTCTAGTTTCTTTATAGTTGATAAATGCAAACTAAATGAACAGCTTTGCCTATCAAATGCATCACTAAAGATCAAGAAATCATCAGTTAAATATAATTTACCCTGTGGGAAAGCATTACTTTCCCCATTGATGTTATTACCTCCAAAACCTTTATTGTATATATCACGTGAATATTCTGATTTAATATTGATTTCAGCAGCTGAATCACTAATTATGACTTGACCATCAGGTATATGATGCAGAATACAAAACAATTGTTCTTTGGTTAAACCGGAAGTAGTATTCTTATCCAACACTTGGTTAATTGTATTTACGGCCTTATTCTTAAGCGCCTCAAAGAATGCCATTGTGTGGTTCCTAACCTTCTCTCCTTATCTTTCCTTTTTCTTATTCGAATTATTCAATTCAATTCAATTAATTGTGAACTATCTCAATTAAGATGATTGTTGCTTATGATAATTGTCTTATTGTAAATATGGCTGTCTCCCTTTTGTGCCTTTTCGTAAAATTTAATTATAAGGTGATGATGAAACTTAAGTTAGTGAGTGAGACTCAACTACTAATTACTACCAATGATTCTAGAATACTGCTGCTACGCCTACTAATAACTAGTTTTGTGTGCACCAAAAAAAAAAGACTTAATCATTCGTTACACTTTCTGCGAAACACTAAAAAAATTACTTTGGTCGTGTAAAACGCATCAAATTTCAATCATGTGATGTAAGATCTTCCATAAATTGTTACCCGACTCTATTCATTTCTGTTATCTTATCGTCTAGTTACAAACACAACGACCAACAGCTATTAATAATTACAATAATTACACTCATAATAATTCTTAACTAGCCTTGAGAGTGAAAGACGTCCTTCCAACGTCTTACCTTTACCCGGACATCTGTTTCTCATACTCATATAAATAAAAATAATACACGTATAATTAAATAAATTTATAAACTACACACTTAAGAATACATAATCATAACAATAATACAATCAGTCTTGCAGGGTTTGATCAAATTCATCTTCATCAACTTCAACATCGCCATTTTCTGCAAAGTAAGTAACGTAAGTCTCTTCAGAAGCTTGGGTTTTAGGTGTAATTGGTAATTTTGTCGATTGAAGTAAAGGTGATCTCGATTTTGCTCCGATACTAGGTGGTATTAATGACACCCTCCTTTCTCTTCCTTGTTGTTGTAAATCATCCAATGTCATATATTTCCCATAATTGGAAATTTGCTTCAAAGGTTCATCAATCAGAATTCTCTTTTTGGATTTAAATTTATTACCTAAAATCTTACCTGTATGCCCAATTATTACTTTAATGATATCCTTCTTTAATCGATCCATAAATTCTTCCATTGACCATATTTTATTGGAATACCTCAAATTAGGAACATTAATAACTAATCGATTTACATCTAATAAATGCATACTCTTGGAACCAGTAAAACTAACAAATAATGTAAATTTCGAAACATTGATGTCAATAATCGATTTATACTTCAGAGATCTACCAATAATTATGGCAAGATTATCTTCATTGTTCTTGTCATCAAGTCTCTTTTTATGCACTTTCATAAACGTATGGCATTTTTTTGGTCCATCACCACTACTATCGGTACCCATCGAACCACTTTCATCCTGATATGATGTTGCGCTAGAGCCACTCCGTTCTGAAGAAGTGCTTTTTTGACTACCAGCACGTCTAGACATCGGTGTTGAGCTAGTATACCGAGAGCCCGAACGATCAGTTCCATTTGTAAATGCTCTGGTCTTCGAAAGTAGTTTTCGTAAAGGATTCCTTGATGTCAAGGACATACTAGATGATTCAAAACTCGATTCTTCGTCATCAACATCACCATCCCCATCTTCATAGTCTTCGGCTTCATCAGGAAACTCGGAGTACTGGTTATGATCTTGGAAAAAATACGATACAATCTTCTTGGCTGTAATATAATCCAACTCTAATTTCAAAGGCTCAATCTGTAACCTGGCATCTTTAATTATTGATATTCCTCCAACAGCCTCTAACATCGTCCAAGTGACGCTTATAATAGGAATTTCACCTATACAAGTCTTTCCACCCTTTTCTTCTTCCGAATTGAGCATTTTCTCTTCCAAATATGGCGTCAATAATTGTGGAAAAATCGCTTTCTGTTGTAAATTAAAACCTTGAACCATTGATACCTCCACTTTATTAAAGTTACTTCCATCTGTTGAATCAACTCGATGATACCTAGCACCAGCAAGGGCAAAATCAATAAATGGTTCTCGATTGTCATCAAGTAAATGCCAAATCACTTGGTCTGCAACAATATCCCAATATCTGGTTGTCAGCTTCGATTTAGATTTGTGCCTAGATCTCAATCCCGTCAATAAAAATATCAACTCCCACTTCATCCTTTCCAATTCCAATTCTACAATTGTTATACCTTGTTTATCTCGATCATCTAGTATAACACGTTTGATGGATGCCGATAACAAAAGATGTTTATGCTCACGAATAGTTTGTTGAAGTTCACGAATACGGGTATCCAAGCCTTTGAAATCATCACTATCCGAAAGGGCCATGACTTTCAGTAACCTCTCTGTCATATTATCTTTCTCTGATTTCGAGTCTACTAATAAATCAGTAATAACATAAAAGATACAGGAATATTGTAATGAGGTGGCATTGATAACATATTTCGGCAAGTACACCGTTACCTCATTCTCTGGCATGATCTCTGCCGATACTGACTGTGATCTAGTAGAAGAATCAACAAAGAGTGGATTGGGTTGCTTGAAAATAACCGCCAATGAATTTCGTTCAGATATCATATAACTGTGTAGCCATGACCCATCGTAACAAATTTCACATTCAAACCAAGGAGGCCAATTGGTTTCAGTAGACGCATATCCCCGAACAAATTTCGATCTGGTATTCAATGACTCATTGTCATCTTTATCAACAACAAACACTTGAGCATCTCGGAACAAAACTCCATATCTAGTTTCCACTGCTCCTGTAATTTCAGACTGATCTCCATTTAAAATGTTACTAGTTCCTATAAGATTAACTCCAACTATTCTCATTTCTAGATCTCTTGATGTTACCAACACACAGCTATCAGGATTCTTATTACTTACGAGTTGGATTTGGGGGTTAATTAACTTAACCAAATATTTATATTCTGGCTCAACTAGATTTGGGTTGTTGATATCATCGATTTCGTCTTCAAAACTACCAATAATTTCTTCAGAACTCTTAAATTCCTTATGGACATGATGTTGTTCCGCATTGACCGATTCTTCTCTTCGAGTTTCATTGATTACACTTTCTACCAAATCCACTGCTGAATTGCTCATGAAATAAGCTGCATGCTTCCTATCAGACACATGTTGTAAATATCCAATGGCATATTCTCTAATATTATCATTCCATTTAAGTTGAAGATTATGGATAATAAACCTGTTGTGAAATTCTGCCACCCCACTAACCTTCGAAGCTTCCTTTAATTCGGATTGGGATCGATGACTGGAGTAAGCAGACAAACCAGATGCTTGTTTCAGTAATACCGTTGTACCATCGTCATCACTATTATCTTCACCAACTGAAAACCCCCTCCAGGCATCATAGATTACATCCAACTTCTCTTTCAACATCTCAATCTCTTCCTCAGTTTCTTTTATAAGATGTTGCAATTCAGGATCATCCTGCTTACGCAACAGATGTAGAACTTCTTTCTTCATAGTCAATTCATCTTCTAATGAATCAATCCTCTCTCTTAGAATTTGACTTTGGATTTCGGCAGGTTTAGTCAAGTCCATTAAGCAATCATGGATGGCTTCATTACCAAATGGGAATGGACCATCTTTCTGCAATGTAAACTCTCTGAAGTAACTAAATCTAGGAGTAAAAAAGAAAGGTACAACTTTAATTTTGGGATACGGGGACAAAGTACTTCTAAATTCTAATTCAACAAAATCATCATGATCAATCCAAGAATAATCATTATCTGGAATTTCTAACGTGTCCACCCACCCCAGAAATGTTTGTTGTTTATAGCCATTACCTGTCAGGCTGTCTGATGTTGCTGTGGAAGAAACCATAGATGATTGTGAGCCATTGATATAAGATACCAATTGAGCAGTTATACAACTATCTGGGAAAACCGCACAAATTAACCTAACGTCGGCATTTTCTAAATTAGCTTCCGCTTGATTCATCTTCAACTTTCTTATTTTGGTCTTTTTATCCAATTTCTTATTCAAATATAACACAGTCTCCCTTCTTTGATGAAGATCAACTTCAAATTTGGAGAATTTTCCTTTCAATCCAGTAAACGCAATTCTATTGTTCTTGTCAGGAACATCACTGGTCGAATGCATGTATATATGCGATATTGTCACAGGATTAAATACAAGTTGATACTTTATGGTAAACAAATGTGGTCCCATTTTAACATGTGGCTTCTTAACTTGATTAGTACTATGAAACAAGTTTCCATTTCGAACTGGCATCACAGTGTGATGAATTAATAAATCCCACCAATAAAAAAAGTATTGAAATGCAAATGGAGATAAATAGATCGTGTTATGGGAATTATCGTCTTTTGATTTCGATATCACGGAAAGTGACATATGTATATAATCTGATCGATATCCTTCATATGAATCGGGATGATACTCTTCCGCTGGGTTGGTAACCATGATATCATAATGAGGTTTAAATGTCGAAACTCGAAGCTCTTGATCTGATAATGCTGTAGTTTTAGTATGCTTATTTCTCTCAAAGGTCATTCCCAAAATCCATTTAACTCTTTCGTCTGAAGTTAACTTAATAACTCTTTTATAAAACTTCTTTGCTTCCAACTCTTCATTCTGAGTAAGGTCATCATGCTCATCATAGAACAAACTCCAGACATTCTTCTCCTGCGCAGAATAATTAGGCACTGCAAATATAAAATCGTCACTTTCTAACACAAACAATTCCTTACTATCTTTAGTCCCATCAATACTTAATGTTACATTATTCTTCCAACAAAATACAAATCCTCCTGCCCTGCCAACTAAATCATGTGGATTAGTTGAACTCTTCATATGCAAACATAATTCATTCACAATATTAAATTGAAACCTCCCATGCATGACCAAAGGCACTTTATCCCACCAACCTAACGGGCTATCATCTATGGAAGGCTTGGTAAAATTATCAAATGCTTGAAACATCATACTTAAACTTGGTTGATACGATTTGCACCAACTTATCATACAAGCCCTGTCAGTGTTGAGATCACATTGAAAATCACAAGCAAATTTCACAGGAGTTAATGTTCTTGGAATAAAGACTGAATAGAAATTATCCACAGTGTGAATTTGAGGGTCTATTGCTGGAGAGTATCCAACAAATATATGTCTTAGTTCTTCCTTTCTCTCATACAATTTTTCATTAATTACAATATTAGCATGTACGTGAATAGTTGGGGTTGATAAATTACTATTTGTTGGAAATGATACTAATGGTATAGGGTAATCTCGTAGAAACATGTACAATTTCCTCGCCTTCAAGTCAAATGATAGTGGACATAGAATGGAATAAACGAGTTTTGGTTGTTGTTTAGCGTACTCGTACAAGAATTGATCAAGATCTAGCGAATGTGCAAATTTATCTAAGACCAAATCAACATCTCGAAACACAGCTCCCATTAATGGAAGACTGGCAGTATGGTCCAATATTTCATATTTATCTTTCATAACTTGACTAATATCATCTTTACCCCAAACTGATTCACTTCTTGTCTTCCACAGACGATGCTTATCCTCCTTGAATATCTTGAACTTGGTGATCCATGACCTCGAAAAATTCCTATATAATCGTTTCCGCGCTTCTTCCACTTCCTTCTCACCATCTGCTCTAGTATATCCTCCAAGCTTTTGTTCGTGTTCCTCTGCAATGTTTTCAATGTGCTTCTGACGTCTCCTTTTAAATATCTTATCCTTAAAAGATGATGATACAGGTGTCAGTCTTGTCTCGGCATCTGTTGACAGCTTTCTACTATTGTCCCTGCTGTTTCTTGACTCTGATGAACCTGCAGCCAGCGAACTGCTAATTTTTGGGGCATCACTTGGTGCTGACGCGTCCATGAGCTCAATTTTCTGTTCAATATCATCATCCTCCCATTTTGCCGCATTAATAATCTCTTGTGACTTCTTCTCATATTCTTTCCATTTCCTCAATCTAACTCTTTGTTCAATCAATCCTAACTCAAAAATCATAGCTATTTCGTTCTCAAAAGGGTCATTCTCCAAAATCAATCCCAATATTGGTGTTTTTATGCGCACATTAGGAAATTGAACTGTTGAATTCTTGCCTGGGTATACTCTCTCGAATTTATCAAAACCAATGTTGAAATACATAAAGTTATGTTTGAGTTGCTTTATTGCTTTGAAAAATGTGATGAAATTGTCAATGACCGTATAAAATAAGAATTGATTTGGAATATCAAATCTAATTGCTTGAGCGTTAGTCTCAAACTTACCATTGTGATAGCTTTTAGAGAAATCAACACTGAACTTAGGATCAGATATTACCAACAACCTAGTCCAAAATTTAGTAGCAGGATGAACAACATACAATCGCAAATAATTGATTTCGATTGACTTTAAAACAAACACATTTCTTAGCTGTGGTGAATCTACTTCAATTAAAATATCCACTTTATTAGGCAACCTAGCAACCAACGAAACTGAATTAATCATAATATCTAACTTAACTACCTTTGGAGGTCCAGATATTATTCTCTTAATTTCATTTTTATTATAATTACTTTCAACAGTGGGAGCAAACTGTTCTAATAAACTTCTTGCATAAAATATACACCACACAAGGAACATGTCAACTCTGGAATCTACCTCAGTAACTGTTACCATTAAGCGATTAGGATCAGAGGATTTATCAATTGCTGTAATGTTGCTGATGGAAAAATTTCTAATATTTAACACATTCTTTATTTTCCTAATGCCACCTCTCTCTTCTTCTTGCGAATCACCACCTAACGTAGAACTTGTAATTGAGTTGATACTAGACAAATCATCAAAATCAGAATCAAAATGAAGTTCAGTCACTTGATCGAAATCTTCGATATATTCTGACAGATATTCACTTAGCGTAAACAATTGAATGGATTTAACAGTTGTGTTCAACAATTCCTTTGAACGGGAATAATGCAACGCTGCTTCTGTGATCTTTAGTGATACACCCCGCCGGAAATCAGCCAAGTCAATATCCTTTCCTAGTTTCTCATCAAATATAACCTTGCTTGGTAATCCTTCTCTACAAATAATATCAAGTAGAATTGTATTAAAGTCAACCTTGACTGACGATATTATTGGAGGTAATAACTCGAAAAGCTTGACATAGACAATATCTGAATCTTCTTTCTTCAAACCCTCAATGGAACTTTGACTTTCATCTGGGTATACAGCCAATTCATTCATTAACTCCCCATACTTCTTATTAAAGTAAACGCGTTGCCTATCTCGGAATTGGCGTACTATATAAAAGATAATATCATTAACGGAACTAATGCTAACCAGCTTGGTTGAAATCTTCATTGCAATCGTCTTCTCTTGAATATTATAAGCAATTAAAGCATCGATCTTTGATATTTGTGTTAAATTACCATCTACTTCTCCTTTGAATTCTTTTAATTTGAAATAAGCATCTATCGTGCTCTTCCTTCTAGTTTTAGAATCAGTTCGCATTATCGTTTGATAATTCTTGGTAAATAACCTATGGACCAATGCCAGTAATGTGAATGTAATCTTTAAATTATCTTTCGAAGTTCGAAGAAAATGGCCTTCTTGACCTTTGTGCCACGATAATGGAGGAAGATGGATATTGCACTTTGTCTCAACAATCACCAATCTTGTGGATATTTCCTTTAACATTCTCGAAGCAAGAACTAATTTCTGTAAGATTTCAACCTTACGGGCTACCCCGACTACTTTCCGCATTCGTTTCATCCTTCGTTTCATCATGCTATTACGTAATATTGCAAACAAAATCTCTTGCTGATCATAATAGAAATCAAATGTTGGATTTGTTAAAACAATAGATAAGTCGAAATTTATTGTTTCTGGCGTTGTTTCATCATGATTTAGTAATGCTTGTGAGACTCGCACAATTTGTAAAGGATTAACTTCATAGGAAAATGTACCTGATGGTAATTCGAAACATTTCGTATCCTTGTGGAAAATTCTATATGAGGCAACATAAATGGATAATTTGAGGTTGCGTGTATCGTTCTTATCTACTTTGGCCAAGGAAGCGACACAATTGGAAACATTAACACTCAACGATTCATTTAATAATGTAAAATCTTCTAATCTTAACTCAGTTAATGTATAAACATTCATAACATCTTCCACCATCTTGGAGTACTTTGTAAAATCAAATCCTTTGTTGGTCGTATTAGCCTCTAAGGTACTTTTTGTATCGGTTTTAGTAGGGGGAGGTATTTTAGCGTTTCGTTGTATCAAATCGATGGGGACATTTAAACGCCCAATTGACAAACTAGTGGTAAAATCGCTAAGTTGAAGTTCAACAATGCTTGGTTTCTCGTTGGTACGGATTGAGGTTGCCTTACAATTTATGTAAAACTCTACATTTCTGTATAGATTCACCTTGAATTCGTCATCTTTGTTACTCTGTAATGATCCAGAAATTAAAGTCACTGTGAACTTCAAATAATTATTTGTATCTAAATTGGTTTCAAATCTGGTGTAGTCTAAAAAGACAGACAAATCCTGATGTAAAGTCTCCAGCGAAATTGAACATCTAAAGATATGAATGTTTATATTATTTACAATACCTGTTGAAACTGCATAATCAAAGAACTTTCGAGGGATTTGGAAGCACAATTCATCCTTAATGGAAATATCGCCAAGTTTTGAACCATTTTGCTTTTCGGAGTTTTCTGTCTGTTTATGCATGATGTTAAGATCAATTACTTCAAAGTTAATCAATTTCAATCCAGACTTCTTTCGACTACTCAAAAAGTTAAATCGTAATGCCAACTTTTTAATATATATTGTGCTTGTTGGAAGATCAATTGAAACATGCCGTATTGACATAAATCCGATGTAGCCGATAGAAACATGAGGAATCCTATTCATCGCAATCAATGCGCAAAGGTATGCAAATAGATATGCTGCTAGAGCATAGTATATACTAATCATGATCGTTTGATCTTCTATTCCCTGTAAGGATAAAGGTTTGTTAAATGGCTAAAGCTGTTAGGACACAAATTTCATTCTCTGGCTGGAAGCTCATTCATTCTCTATTTTTTTCGCCGACGAATAAACGTTTCATTCTCAGCCGACCTTTCCGAATTAGGAAATTAATCGGCTCATCTGATAAACTGCAAATGTATATGCGTAATTAGTAAAAAAAACTTAACCACCTTAAGCCAAATTGATCCTTGCAAGAACGTGATACTAAATACCCTTTGATTGTCTCATTTACTATGACCATAAAACTTTTACAGTATGGAACAAGGTTCGAAACAAAATGGATATACTTGAATATCAACAAAATACTTCCATTAAATGTGAAGCTTCTATTTTAGACCAAGATTTAGCAAAAACACAAACCAATTAGTGACATCATTTGTGGCATAAATTGTTCTACCTCCAATAAGATACAACCAAACTTTTGCCAGAACCTATACTACCAATGACAGGATAGAATAAAGCGACCCTTAAGAACTCGCTGCTAGCCAGGTCAGGGGAAGTTCACCCTGAATGACTATTTACGTTTGGTTAAACTTCTCCTTAACTATTGGCTGCCAAAACAAAAAAAAATATCTTAGACAACATGAAACAAAACATTTTTCCGTTCTCTAGAGTGGACTAAAAACTCCAACAAAATTTATCTATCTATTATTCATCTATTAAAGAGAACTAGTTCTCAAATATTTTATATTTACAAGAAAGACAAACAAAGCCTTATTTAAACGCCTGCAATGCACTTTGTAACTTCACCAACATCTCTTCCCATTCACCCTCTAAATCACTCAAGACAGTAATTGCCCCACCTGCTCCAATTCTCCAAATATTAACTCCATTTCCATTCTCAACATCATTGGCATAATGGAATACAGACCGGATAATTACCGACCAATCAGAATCATCGGTTATACTCCAATAACCAACGACACCACTGTATATGCCTCGTCTGCCACCGGGAACTCCCTGTAACGATTCTATATCCTGTAATAATTCTACTGATCTTCTTTTTGGTGCACCAGTCATGGAACCAGGCGGTAAAGAACTTTTCAAAAGATCAATTCCATGATATCCCTTATTGGCCAACTTTCCTTGAATGACACTCACTAGTTGATATACCGTTTTGTACTCTTCAACCTTCATCAATTGAGATACACGGACATCATCAGTGAATTGATATAAATCATGTCTGATCAAATCTACAATCATCAAGTTTTCTCCCATCTCTTTAGGAGTTTTGAGGATTTTGGTTGCGATTTCAAGATTAACATCATCGGTGTTTCTAACAGTTCCTTTAATGGGTCTTAATTCTACCAATTTGGTGCCAGGCTCGTCAGCATCTTTCCAGGAAAGGAATCTTTCTGGAGATGACGAGATTAAACAACAATCATCAAATTCCATAAAACATGAAAATGGAGATGGGTTTTTATGAAGAGTTAATACTTTATAAATATCCCACGGATTGATGTATGAAGGTAATTGAATTTTCAGTTGAGTTGTAAGACACAATTCGTAGGAATTACCAGAATGCAAGTAACCTTGACATTGGTTGAATTGTTTGGCATAGATCTCCTGATTAGGCAATTCAAATTGAATCACATTAGCGTCTTCTTGTTTGGCCAAGAATTTGACTGACATCGCAACTTCATCTAAATTAATCTTAAGATTGGTATTACTTAAATTTTCTACCAAAGCCTTTCCCCAGGCAGAGTCATCTTTATTGCTAATAGAAATAACAAACCACTCATTAGTTAAATGATCATACACGATCATTCTTTCAATATATACAACTTTCAAGTCAGGTGTACTTTTGGGCCCACATATCGATTGTAATTTATTGATTATAATATGCTGACCTTCTTCATACGAGACAATACCAACATATCCTCCAAAAAATGGTAACTCACGAGAAGGTTGGTCTTGAATTTTCAGTTTTACAGTTTCTCTAGAAACATACTTTTCTTGCATTCGTTTTGCAAGAACATTCCACGCAGTTTCTGTTTCATTAAGTTCCACCACTTCGGCAGCACTGTCCGATTTATAATTTGACAAATAAACACGATGTAAATCGTCTACAGAATGAGTAATGATTTCACTCTGATTCTCAATCGGTAATCCAATGATCGACCATTCACCTGGAAATGATGCAGAATTCATCAACATAAAATTGGATTCCCCATTATCACGTTTATGAAAATAATCACAAACATCGAGAGGTGTAATATTCTCTGGTAAGTTGAATTTCTTGAAATAAATATGTTCTAAAGAAGCTGAGCTCAATCTTCCTGCGTCAATTAAGTAATCTTCGTGCACAGCATGTCCATTTAATAAAACAGAATGATCATTTCCATTCGTCTTTGCGAATGCTTCAGGTCTATGCTTTTGGTTATATCCACAGGCAATTTTCGTAAATCTTTGGATCAATCTATCTCCCTCATCTGAGCAGATCGATTCAGGATGATATTGCACACCATAAAATGGAAATTTCTTATGTTTCATAGCCATAAGAATACGTTTCTCGCTCCCATCTTCCTGAGGTTCACAACAGTATGCCAATGGAACAATTTCATCATTTAAATTTTCAACACACAATGAATGGTATCTGACACTTCCAAATGCTTCCAATCCTTCAAATAATTCATTATCACCTATGGGATGCATTTGATATATCTGACCATGTCTAACATTATCCAATTCAACCACCTCATTTCCAAACTCAAAACACAAACTCTGAAATCCTAAACAAATTCCCAAGATAGGAATAGGCCATTCTTCTGATTTTAATCTCTTAATAAGCCAGCTTATGATACCAACATCTTTTGCAATTGAAGGATGTCCTGGGCCGGGCCCAATGACTACATACTCAAACTGGGGTAAAAAGTTGCAATAAAAATCTTCATACTCGGAGGGTTTAAACGAGTCATTATGGATGGTAGTTACTTCTTGCATGGAATTCTGTTTAAGTAGATGAGCTAAATTATTCGTGAATGAATCATAAGAATCAATAAGAAGAATCATATTGAAGGGTCAAGAATTCTTCAAATGAAATTATGGGGAACGGTGGTCTTACATGTCAAACGATGAGATCTGGGAAGTGAACTTAATTAGAACCTTTTTTTTTTAGATTCTGTCCAGCGAAAAAAAAAAAAATAAGAAATCTTAGATTTTTCCTTTTTTTTTATTTTGCCTTCTTTAGCTGCAAAAATATTCAATGTGTGATCTTTCCTTATATAAACACGAGGAAATAAGCAAGCATTAATGAGTACCGATGGACAGAAATACACCATCAAGTGCTATAGAAGGTAGAATTTTAGACCGAAAAAATGAAACTAGAAATTTGTGCAGTCAAGTTTGTTTTACTTTTTATGGTTAGTTTCTCTTTTGAGGATAGAATGCGATACATAAGCCACTTTTCACTTTCAAAATATGTACTATCTATAAAAAAAACTATTACAACTCTAATTCGTCTTCACTACCGTTTTCATCACTATAATCATCATTGTCACCAGACTCTTCTTCGTCGCTGGAAACAATTTCACCCAAAAGTTTTAATTTCAGTTTATACCTATTATTCTTTTCATCCAAGTCAGACATTAGCAACATAAGATCATCGAGGTCAGATCTAGGAACAGAATTGATCAATTTCTCTCTCAATTTATTAATTTCATCCTGAAGGGTATCACTTAAATTCGTTTCAATTAATTTCTGAGTCAACTGGGACTTTTCGGACCTTTCATTTGCCAATAATACTTGTAATTCATCCCGTTCTAATCTTATTGCATCTACCTCTTGGTTTGACTTTTCTGTTAATAATTGCAATGATTCCAATTGTGTCTTTAAATCTTCACTTGTGTTGGTGCTTTTCCGTAATTGCTCAATTTCTGAATTTGCGTACGTAAGTTCATTTTCAATCGACATTAGCTTATTCTTGGTTTCCTCAAGTTCAGAAGATGTGGATTCTTCGGCACTCGATACTTGACCCTCTAATTTATTACATTCCTCTTGTGCAATTTCTAATTTTTTAGAGAGTTCAATCTTCTCTGCTTCTAGCAATTGAATCTTTTGATTTGCTTCATTCAACTTGTTTTCAAGGGCAGTGACTTTACACGAGGATTCTTCCAATAATGAATACAAGGAACTAAGCTCGTCTAATTTCTCCTTCATGTCCCCTAAATTTTTTTTCAATTCGTCTCTTTCGTATTCAAGTTCTGAACACTCCCTACTTTTGGACTCAAGCGATTCTTCCAAGGGAGTCACGTGATCGACATTCCCATTCTCATTTGGGTTCATACTTAATTCAGATTCTAACTTAGCAATGGTCTCTTGGTATTTTTTAGATTCATGCTCTAATACAGTCATTTGATCTTGAATATTATGAACTTCTTCAGATTTCTGTAGAAGAAGATCATTTATTTCGTCCTTTTCTTTGTATGAGGATTCAATTTTGTTTTGTAACTGTTCCAAGAGAGATGATTTTTCACTCAGTTCATTCTTTACTTGATCCAATGATGCCACCAAAGTTTCAAAATCAACCTTCAACTTTTCAAGTTCAGCAGTGGCTTCCAGAGATCTCTCATTACATAACAAAACTTCATATTTTGCCGCTTTCATTCCGGCAATCAACCTTTCTTTTTCTGTAGCCATTGATTCCACGTTTGTCTGTTCGGATTCAAAGTCGTTGTCAATTTCTTCAGCTTCAGATTTCCAACGTTCACTCAAGGCCTTTTTCTTCTCCTCGAGGTCACAGTGTACCTGCTTCAACTCTTCCACTTGTTTGTTATACTCCTCCTCTAACAGTTTATGTTCGCTCTTGATTTCTTCCAACTCATCCGACTTACGTTTAAGTTCATTCTGCACGTCCTGGATTTGATCATTCAACTCTTCAATATTAGTTTCGTTGGTTTTACTTTCCTCCAATCTTAATTTCAATGCTTCTATTTCGGATTCCTTCTCCTTAATCGATTGTTCATGTAGTTCAGAATCTCGTTGAAGTTGTTCGACATTTTCTTCTAATTCAAATTTCGCAGTCTGGCAAGAATCCAATTCTAATTTACATGATTCCAATTTCTTTTCCAATTCCTTAATCTTTTCAGGATCATCATTGATCACTTGGCGATCAGACCCAGAAGCACTTAACGACCGTTCACGTTCAATCTCACGCGATTTCTCATCCAATTGGGACATAAAATCATTAATCATCTCTTTCTTATGCTTATTCCATAGTTCAGAATCATGATCATACCTTGTTCTCACACTATGGAGCTCTTCCATGAGCGTTTTTAGACTTTCATTCAATGCTTCACTTGATTTATCCATGTGTTCCATCTTGAGTGATTTACTTGAAAGGTTTTCGCTCGCGGTGAATAATTCTTCTTGAAGCAATTCATGAGCATGTTCAAGGTCGTTGAAATCTTTGATAGATTGAGATAACTCTGTTGATAACCGTACAGCTTCATCTTGTGCAGATAATAATTCGTTAGTCTTGGATTCTAGCTGAGCTTGGACAGATTCTAACAATGAGTTAGTTTCGGACATTTTGGTTTCATTTTCCAAAATGGAGGCTCTCAATATTGCAAGATCTTCATTGAGTTTAGCGATGGTCACGTGTGCTCCGCTCCTTTCTTTTTCTAATGTTTCCAATAAGTTTACTTTCTCGTTTTCGAGATCAGACGCACGATCTCTTAATGATTTGATGACAGTATCATTCTCAGATCTCAACTCATCCACCAACTCGTTTAAATCTGAGGTTTGTTCATCTTTACTCACACGAAGAATTTGTAGCTCATCTTGTAGCTGATGTATCTGGGTTGTTTTACCTTCTTCCAAAGCAGTAATCGCGGTGGCGACTTTGTTGAGTTCATTTTCTTTCATTTCAAGTTTGGACTGAAGCTCTTCAATTAAAGCTTGTCTTTGAAAAAGCTCAGCTTCAAATCTGTTTCTTTCGTCTTTTAGAGTAGCAAGAGAATCCAGCAAGGAACCCATCTTATCGTCTAATCTCAAGAGATTTTGCAATTCCACGATACGGTCTTCATATTCATCAATCTTTAACAGCAATTCAAGATTCTTGTCTGTTTTCTTAGATAATTCCACTTGGCTTGTCGAATACTCCGTTGATAATTTGTTTAACTCCCCTTGCAAATCAGCTAATTTAGAAGTAATATCCAATTTCTCCTTTTCGTGAGTATCTTTCAATTCTGAAACAAGGTTAACTTGCGAAGCTAATTCATCAGATACTTTCTTATATTGTTCCAATAATTCTGCCTCATTACCAGAAGCTTTACCCCCGTCCTTTTCATTTTCAACCTCAGAAACAATCAGCGATACATCATCTCCAGAATGATTTACATTCTCAAGTTGATTTTGGAGATGATTGATTTCAGATTTCAATTGCGAAATAGTTGATGAAGATTCCTGCTTCAATAGATCAATTTCAGCAACTTTCATTTCAAGCTCTTCCTTCAAATCTTCTAATTCCCCCTCTAATTTCTCCTTCTCCCTTGCAATATCATCATTCACTACTTGAATATCAATTATCTCTAGTTTCAAATTCCCAATATCTTTTTTAGCTGAGGTTTTCACTTCTTCCAAATCTTTCTCAAGTGCTTCCTTTTCCTTTTTCAGCTTCTCCAATTCCAACTGTAATTCATTAATTCTATTTTCACCGTCTTCGTCGGACTTTGTGGTCGCAGTGGACAGCGAGGGTTCTACTGATTGTGGCCTCGATCGTAATTCTTGGAATGCAACAGCTGCTGATCTCAATTTGTCCATCAAATGTTCATTAGTTGCTTCAGCTTCTGTTAATTTTTCATTTAGGGCAACAATCTTGTTTTCTGTCTCCGCACCCAACGAAGATAATTTCGAATTTGCTTGTTCCACACGAAATTTGTATGAATCGTTCTCTTCCTTCAACATCTTAATCTGAACCTCGTAAGCCTTTTTCGTTTTGTCTAAATCACCCAGAGTATGCCTTGATTCCTTTTCTATTTTTTTAATCTTGGATTCGGTTTCATCTTTTTGCTTTTGAAGTTGAAATAATTCTCTCGTCATTTTATTTATCCCATCTTCTAACTTCTTCTTGGCCTGTTCCGTTTGATTCAATTTATCTTGAAGTTGTTTGACTGAATCTTCAGAACTAGAAAGTTTCTTTCGAGCATCTTGTAATTCTTTGAAGTACTTTTGAGAGGCAATTTCATATTCCTTTTTTGATGACTCCATAGCCGATAAGGTTTCTGCAGTAACTGTAAAATTTTCATTTACTGTTGCGTGCTCTTCTTTCGCCTTAGATAACTCTGCTTCAGTACGTTCCAACTTGTTCTGAAGTTCGCCAGTTAAGACATTCAATTCGTCAATCTTTGAGTTAAGCTCAGCTTCATTCACTTCGGCATTTGCCTTTTCCTCGTGTAAGACCTTGATTAGCTCAGTTACCCTCCCATCCAATTCCTCAAACAATTCATAAGAAACTTTTCCTCTTGGCTCAGTCAATGGATCATGAAACAAGGCACGTTTAATACGAGGTAAGTTCTCCTTTAACAATCCAATATAAACTTGATCAAAATATACATCTGGTAAACCAGTTTCGTCCTTCTCCCCCGTGAACACCAGTAAGTCTTCAAATTGTTTAAATTCGGGCAGCGTAATGAATTGTTTTATCTTCAACGAATAATTATCTTTACCCAAGCTTTTCTCAACAAGAGCATGTAAGTCTACTCTAGGCATTGGTGATTTGCTACCGGAAAATTCATAAACTGTCCCGACCAAGATTGTAGCCATCCCATGCATGAGAACATTATTATTTCCAAAAGAAGTTTCACTATTTGACAAAAATGCCAAAATCGACTTCAAATTGGTAGAATCAATTAAGAAATCATTGACTGCTTCGAAATCTTCCCAGAGCCAAACAGTTAATAACATGAGATAACCAATGGCAATCCGCTGTTGATCATTCTTCTTTTCAAGTGAAGTAACTAACAATCCTGAAATGGCTTGAATACATGTCATAACTTCTTCACCTGAATCTTCATTACCAGTTTTGACTCTACGAGACATTTCTTTATTTTCGTTTGACTCGTCAGTTATTAAGTACATGAGAACCAAGGATGCAAACCAAACTTTGTACGGATTTAAGTTTGCTTCGATGTCATAGTCCATCAATGTGCGGAAAATGTTTCCATAAAATACTGGAGTGTGCTGATTATTGCTGCTAGGTTCACTTGGAGCATCTTCACCTTCTCCTTGTGGTGTTTTCTTTTGAAGACTTTCAAAATAATCAGGAATGGTATACGCCTTGATTTGGTCATTCAAGAATGCTTGTTTTGATTCTTTGTTGTCCTTGAAGTACGCACGTACGCAGCATGCAGCCCCAACTCTAATATCAAAGGCATGAATTGAATTAATAGATAGACACCAATTAAGTAAGGCGAGAGGTACCGGGATCAACCCATCATATACAGTTTGAATAAATGAAGGATCAAGGTAAGGGACATCAAACTGGCTAAGCTCATATTGAATATTGGTATTCCCACTTATCGCGTCTGCTGCAGTTAACAATGCTAATGATCTGACTTTATTGTCCATGACAGGCGAAAACACTAATTTAAGCACGACATAATGTATACCTTGCTGGAACAAGTTATTTTGGTTCGCTTCTACTAACTCATTATCTTCTGAAACTAGTGATCGACAGATTTCCAATGCAATTGTCATATTTTGCAATCTTTGTTCCGTCCATACTATTGGTGGAGGCAATGGAAACCCATTTGCATCCAATCCTTGGTTGTTATCATCATACATGGATGGATCTTCTATTGGTTCACCCAATAAAACTGCTAATCGAGAAACACATTTCGTTTCTAAAAAGAATTTTTGATTTGAAGCATTGAACTGTAGTAAATTGGTTATCAACGTCAAACAATCTTGAACTAAAATTGATCCTCTAATTCCGCCTTCTTCTTCTATCACATCAAACAATTTGTCAAACGTGTTTTCAAATGCAACTAATTTTTGGATGTTGTAATTGTTATTGACAATTGCCATTAGCAACAAAATAGCTTCATTTCTAACTGGTTCATATGGATCATCTAACAACATACACATTGCTGACACTGCTGTTGGGATATTCAAAAATGCATCTTTCACTCTACCACCTCGACTGGACACAAGAGACTCTAACAATTGAATCGTATACAATCGTAAGTGGTAATCATTCTCCATCAATTGATCAATAAGAACCTTAAGAATCTCCGGATCTTGAGTGAATTCATCAGCAATCCACATAGACAACTGATCAAGTGATATACTCTCCATGAGTAATGGTGAAGGATATTTCCCATTTTGAACCCTAGATTGTTGGGATATCCAGCCGGTCGTATTCATGACAAGCTCGGTATGACTATCAACTTCGAATTGTTCTCCTCGAATAAACAATATTAATATGGTTTCTAAAATACATTTCATAATATCTGGACTATCGGCATCTCTTTTAAATGTTGAAATCAACGGTCTTAATCCAGATTCGACTACTAATTCTCGATATTGTCGACTGAAACTTTTTAAGCCTAGAACGGCCGCTTTTCTATCAGATGATAAGGATGCATGTTGGAGTCGATCACAAAGTGTTGGTATTGCTTCTTCGGCCAGCTGAGGCTTCTTCAGCTTACCAAGAATGTTGAAGTAACTCATTTGGAATTAATCCCCTTTTTCTACTTGTATACGTGATGGTGGTTCAGTAATAGGTATGTTTACCAACACTCGTGGTTTCTTAGCGACAGAAATTGTTGTCAAAAAAATCAACACACCCTAACATTTAATGTCGCAAACTTTTCACTTTTGTCGCAATTAATTTTCTTGATGTTACTAAATGTCCCATACTTTATTTTGTTTTTCCTACTGTACGTGGAGATGGACTAATCAACTGCTTATCACCAGGCCGAATACCACACGAATCCTAAGACGTAAATGGTATTCCACCCTGATCCTAAGTATGATGTTGACGAGGAAACTACTAATTTATCTTCGGTTATAGAATTCTTCCCAGATATGTCCCAGTTTCTAGATGAAGATGATGATAATAACATTCGAAATGCGATTCTAAGTGATTGGGGAATGAAGAAAATCGGTACACTACAGGCTCGTCTAGAAACCCTTCAAAGTATACGCGATTCTTCTCGATATGGTGGAAATAATGTAGGCAATTTTGCGACATTTTCATCGAACACTTTGTATGGATTGGCTAATGAAGTATTTGGTTTTGACGGTTGGAGTACATCGATTCTCTCGTGTGAAATGCTAAATTGTGATTACAATAAAGAATCATCCACTTACTCTGCGCAATGCTTGGCCCACGTGAGGTTAATACTAAAAGATGGAACGTACATCGATGAGTATGGGATGGGAGAAGCTACCAATATGCCCGAGAAATATATGTGTTACAATAAATGTAAAAAACAAGCTGTAACAGATGGCACCAAGCTAGCAATCATTGGTCTACGAAATTTGCTTTATGAATATCAATTACAATAATGTTTTAGAACATATAGTGAAAATTATGTGATGAATGTTGACACATAGCATTTCCTTCTTAAAAATGGCATGGAATATATGACACGACGTATTTACTGTTTGCAAATCAATTAGATTTGGTGATCCTTACATTCATTGGTATCTGACAAACGTACATCCCTCTAATGCAGGGGAACAAAATGAGATTTTCTTCTAGGGACCGTTCAGCTTGATGGTCGTAGAGGGTTACATGCATTGTAACGTTTTCCACAATGGAATTATTTGATTTCGAAATATAAAGTAACTTCCGGGAATTTGATTCAGCTATACTTTGCTAATCCTTTGAACCTTATCTTTGAAGATACAACGCCAAAACCAACATATCAAAGAAGAAATAAACCAACCTACAGTGACACACTGTTGCTACTCCATTGCTCCACTTGGTCAATACAAATCTTTTCCGTCCATCCAACTTAGTGCCAACATCTTACTTCCTTGTGACTTATTTTCTCCAACAACAAGGTTGACAGCCAGTTAGATGATATTCCCAATGATCTTTAGTGGAAAAGTAAAACGAGTTACCAGGTTGAAACGCATCATTGTCAATATAAATGTCCAGTATTCACTCAATGTCGTTTGATTGTGGTTCCTATGTAAATTTGTGTAGTCGGAACACTTACAAAGCAACGGTTTGGACTTGGTTCATCCCCTGGAAAGTTATGAAGACTAGAAGGCTGACCAGTGAGATACTGAAGTCAGGAATGAGGAATTATCAATCGCTGAAGTCGAAGATATCATAAAGAGCCAAAGCTCCAGCGCAGCTAGGAATTCACTCGGGGATTGAGTTGGTTATGTAGGATTTTGGAGTGTTCATTGGTAGTTCGCTAACTAATTTTTGAGTATAACTTCTAATTAAAGTCGAATATAGGAAATACTACAGGTTGTTTTATTGATCCCGGGGTTGGTGCTGATAATAGATTGGCAGTTAGATTGTCGCCATGGAAGATTTAGCAAGCTATGCTGATCGACCGAGAAGCGACGAATAAATATTTTTTGAGTGAATTGCAAAAGAGAGTTTACAAGGAACATAAATTGACATATATGGTAACTATGAACCCAGAGGATATGGGGAATGTTGACGTGGACGAAGAGATGGTGAGTCTTGTATTTGTTTCCAAGGTTAACAAGAGGACTTTCCTAATAGTTCGGAACTATACATATGATATCTGGGAATATCCTGACTATGTTGAAACTTGCCACTTCTAAGAACTTCGAGCAAAAGTTGGCGTTTAAATTATTAGCAACATTCGTGTTAGTTCTTGTTGTCATCAAAAGGTGAGCATAAAGGACAAAGACACGGGATAAGAAAATGCTCCTTCTCAAAAATGAGGTTAACTGTAGTACGAGGGAATCAGATGTGCAGCCAATTTTTTTTGTATGTATACTATTCTAATGCAATATGTTCGATTTTGTTAAGTTCAACTCTCTATCTCATGATTCTTGAGATTGGTGTTTGGAAATTTTTATCAGATAATTGCCGCACCCTACCTGCTCTTGGGGTTTCCAATGACGCATGAGTCTGATCTCCTGTACTGGTATTAGGGTTATGTATCGAACTGCTTCTCATATTTAAGAATGTAGTGTTGGCAGCTATTAATTCCGATGTGGAATTTGCTGTTAAATCTCCATGATGGAATCCCATTATACTATCACTTAAATCGCCAGGGGACACTTCACTCAAATTCATCGTAGGCAAATTGTATCCATTTGAAAGAAAATCGGCCAAAGATAAACCTGCCATATCATTTGTCATGCTATTATCAGGACATGCTATTGGAGGTATCATTGTTTTATCTCTTATCTTATTCTGTTCGTTTGATTCTTCAAGAAACGTCTCATAAAGTCGTAAATCAGACCAAGCTTTTAGTTTTAGATGTCGATTCTTTAATATTTTTGCACCAAAATTGGGAGATTGTGTATAGAGAGTGTCATCCTCTTCTTCTTCATCTAAGAATAGTTGGGGGTATATGGCTGATACTGATTCTACTAAGTTTTGGGTTTCTATATCATCAAAGGGAATTGGTTCTTCTTTCCAACGTTCCATATATAGTACTTTATTGGGATTATCTAAATGTACATAGGAGAATACTCCATCTCGTGATGATGTCATGTCAAAGTGGTTTCTCAGTAATTAAGATTAACTCAATGTTCAATCGCTAGTCTATTGTAAAGTTAGCAACTGCTTCGTTTTCAGATCGTAACAGCTACTCATTGGAGGTGCTGTCAGGGCAGGGGAAAAACAAAACTTTGTGGAAACTGCACGTGACAATGCTTCGGCGATAAAACATTTGAAAACTTTCCTCGCATAGTGGTGAAGATTACAGATAACGGCGCCTGATGTCTCTTTCACTTGAGCAAGTCTTCTAAACCTCTATCTGGTAGAGCAAATATATGTCCCTGACTAAGGTTTTGCGGCAAATATTTTGTATAACCAAAAGTAGCTTAGAAAGTCTTAGAGCAAAGAATATTGGTAAATTGAAATATTTTTATTTCCGGGAATTGATATCTCGGACAATGCGTTTAAATCCAATCCAAATTATCTAATCAGAAACTAGAATATTTGCAATAGTAAATTAGAGTAAATTAATTTTGAAAGCCTCTTTAAAATAGTAAGAGACAAGGGTACCGTAATGTTTTAAACCAGAGACAACTCCTTGGAGTTATTTCAAAAAGTACATCTTGAGAAATCAAACGACATTTATTCATTGGACTTCTATCTGTAAATACCTGTGTGTATGTATATATCTCTTCAATTGGTGCTTTGATAATAATTCCTTTGGGAATTTTATTGACTAATTGATCCGTTGTTCAACTTGTTGTTTAGATTTCGCACGAAAACTTTGGAAACATAAGAACGAGTAATAAAATTCTAAACAATACTTTCCATTGTCACATTGTGGCACGTCGTGATCTTAAAGTTGATAACCTTAATTGGAACCCGAAAGTGTCTATCACTGAAAATAACAGAGTTTTCTTTCTATCTTGAAAATTGGCGAAACGTTTTAACAATTGGTTAATCAAAACAGCTCAACCAGCACATAACTTGAAGATTTATAATATGCTATGGAGTGCAGAGTCTTTATTTAATAGTCACAGTTTTATATTTTGTTGTGTTTTCATGTTGTTAGGCAACAAAATAGTGGATTGTTAAAGCTTTGTACATAGTATAATTAAATGTGTTACTAAAATATTTGCAGCCTAATATTGAAAAAATAAAAAAAGTTGAATTGATCCAACCACCAGAAAAAAAAACATTGAGTATCTTGGCGTTAAAATTGCAAATATTTGTGGGCGGTTAACTACTTTTCAAACTTCATTTCTTCTCCTTTTACATACATCTTATTATAATCTTACAAATAACCCATTCTATAATGCCTTTTAGAAAGGTCTTTAAAGCAACTGTATCTATTGCAGTTGAATTCACAAAAAGAACAATCAAAGAATATCACTTCAAGACAACTATTGACACCAGCGGTAACATTGGCGTCTATCAAAATCACAAAAATGAACCATTAAACACATCCTCCAGTGAAAACAATACCAATGCTGGATGCTCAAACTTTAATTCGTTACCTAAGAAAGAAATTGGTCCTTATGATTGGCGCGAAAGGTTTAGAGTCTGTGATAAACCCGTCAATCAAGAGCCTAAACAAATCCAAGGTTCGAACTTTCCAAATAACATCAGACATAGCGCCAATACTGAATGTCCAAAATTCACTGAGTTATCAAACAACCAGATCAATTATGATTGGAGGGAAAGGTATACCAACATTCACTTCACTCAGTTAACGAGCAGACAATTAACTCTTGATGAATGGCGGCTAATCTTGAACGAAACACCAATTGAAGGTTCGAGCTCGAATCCATTTGCCAGTTTAGGTATTAAGGGTTATAGCTTCTTGCAAATGCCAAAAGATTCCATGTTTCAAATTTCCAATAACTACTCAGATCACAATGAAGTAAACAGCGTGTGTTCAAGTGTCGATGAATCATTCAATCACCTCGCTCATACAAAGGCAATACAAACCGGCAGATTAGCTATGAAACTTTCCAGTGCTATTGTCAAAATGGATCATGCTAAAAGAAGATTGGAGAATAAGATATCCGACCTAAAGAATCCAGAATGGAGAAGGGAAAATTGGATGAAACTTAAGTCAATGAGTAAAACAAAACTAAATAAAAAAATTGAGCAGAGCAAGGTTAAAATGAATCGCTGTTTCAATGGGATTATAACTTCCTTTCCACGAAAGCAAACCGATCAAACCATCATCAGAAAAACGGCCGAAGAAGAAAAAGAAGAAAAAGAAGAAGAAAAGGAAGAAGAAAAGGAAGAAGAAAAGGAAGAAGAAAAGGAAGAAGAAAGGGAAGAACAACAAGCAGAAGAACAAGAAGAAAGAGCTAGCGTTATTAACTATCTTCAGGTGAATGAACCTTCCGGATCAGAGAAAGAGACGACAACCAAATCTGATTCTAAGGGTAATGATAGCTTTACTGAATTAGTCAAACGAAATGTTGAAAGAGAAAGACTTTTTAGTCTTGCATCACATGGTGCCTTATCTTCATGTAGAATCAATCGATCATATTCATCATCTTCTATTGACAGTCGGAAATCAACCAAGAAAAAGTCCAGCCATCGCAAGAGAAAAGGTCACAAGAAGAAAAAATGTGGTATTAAGCGGAAAGTTAACCAAAAAGTTTTGCACTGTGGAGTGATGGAAGTCATGGAGACAATTATGGAAGATGAAGAAGAAGAAGAAAATAATTATTTTGAAGATGATGATTCACTTGGTTTCCCATTTTAATTACTAATCAATTATTTTCCTTCATTCTTCAATCTGTTGGTAATTTATTGGGTTTTTTTGTTGTTTGGGTGTCGACAACTATCTCGTTGGGCTGGTGGATTTATTTTGGAAATGTACTTCATAATTTTGTTAATTTGTGTAATTTAAGTTGGTAATAATAAAGTTAAAAAAAAAATAGAAAAAAATAAAAAAATAAAAAAAAAATAAAAAAAAATAAAAAAAAAAAATTGTTGCTAGTGGTGGTGGTGGAGGCGGTATTGCAGGTGTTTTGATCTAATTTCTTAACTAAGTAACTTCCAGAACTGACTTGAGGTCTGTATTTATCAGTGCACAATTATTACTATATATTATGTTTATGAATCTTTATATTATACCCTAAATTGTAGATTGGACCGCAACAACTCTTAGTCTTCTTTCTTGTTGAACTCCGTTAACCAATCGAGGATCCTAGGTAGCCCATGTACCAACTCCCAATTTCCATAGAAAACTACTATCATAACCTTAAGCAGATGCTCAACCCTTAATTATGTTGCTATTCGTATGACGGATGTGTTTGTATAATTCTCGACCTAACTTCTGAGGGTATTTTACTTATTTCTGTGCATGCCCATTATTACTACTTAAATATATCTTGTGCATATACTATTACTCAGACACATTGCATTTTTATTCGCGTTCCTGGTCGACTAAAGGTATTACTATTGACGCTAAGTTGCTATTTACCATCTTATTTCTTATTCTTATCACATAGGAAAAAGATGGATACGGAAGAGAACACATTCTGAGAATCATTTCTAATATAGATATACATTTATAGCTAAGTACTACCACACATTCTTGTAAATTAGTAATCCAACACATTGAACCTTGGGAACTCATTAACAATTGGTTTTGGAATTTCATCTATCAAGTATACTTCACCATTATCATCAATCCTTTCACGATCCTTTTCACTCATATTATGAATCTCATCGATATTTTCTTTAACGAATTCAATCAACTCGGTCCAATTCTTTTGAATTTGGTAGGCTTGTTCTTTCATGTGTCTTCTAATCAATCCTTCAATCAATCTGAGTGCATCTGGTTGAGTTTGATCCAATCTTTCCAATAATCTTCCAACGGATTTGATAAGATATTCTTCTTCATAGATCGTTCCCTTTCTACCTTTAGCCCTCTTTCTTTCTTCTCTTTTTCTATTCTTGGCAGTTTTTCTACTGGCACCAGTTTTTGCTGTTCCAGAGGTCTTCCCGGTATATCTAGTGAAGAAGGAAGGCGTAGATGAGGTTTCACTAGCAGCAACAGATACATTATCAGGAGTATCCAATTCACTATCATTTGGAATACCATAGAATGAGTAAGGATCTTCTTGTTTCTTTGCTCTTAATTCCCTGAGTCTACGCAATTGCGAGTTCATTTGACCTTTACAATCAGCTAACAATTCCGCGATAGTTCCAAAACCTTCCCCTAATTGAACATCCACAATTGCTTCAATTAAAGGCTCATTCTTGGTCTTGTAAGCTAACATGATTGCATGATCATACCAGTATTGCTTACAGTATAATCTAATGGCTTCATCTACGTGTCCCAAAAAGTGATACTCAATTTCAGCAGCATCACTATACTTATGATCAGCGACTAATGAACTTACTAATCTATCAGCTGATTCTATCAAGTTATCAGTTTCAGAATCCTTTTCAACTAAGGCCAATGCCAATTTCCATTTCTTTGCCAAAATATAATTCTCTAATGCAGCAACATCATCACCCAAGTATTCAAAAATCAAACCAGCTTCAGAGTTTTCTTGTTTGGATTGTAAATATTCACCAAACAATTTTAATATATCATTATGTCTGGCTCTATCGTAATTATAAATTTTCAACGCAGATTTATACAATTCATGCGAAACAACATAGTCATCAAATTGTTCGAAGGCTTCTTCCCCTTGTTCAAATAACCACTGTAATGCCCATTCATATTTCTTCAAATAATCATCAATTAAGAACTTCTTCTTCAATTCTGGTTGAATATGCAAGTTTTGTAAGAATGGTAAGTATTCCTTAGGATCCATTTGTGGAGCTTGTTGGGCAATTGCCAAGGTCAATTTTACATCGTATAATCCTAATGCAGTGTTGTATAATTTGTTCACATCTTGAAGGAAACATAAATGGGTCACAGCTGATTCCATTTGTTCCTTGTCGGACATACTTCCAATTAGGGCCAATGCTTCTTTCAAATTAGGAGGTTTCTCACATGCATACGCAGTAAGAATAGTTTGCATATATTTTTCAAAATATTCTGGTTTCAATAATACAGATAAGATACCTTCACAAATTCTATTGATCTTGGAGTCTTTGAACTCTTTGACGTGCTGTTCAGGTTTATTCTTGATAATCTTCTTTGCGCTAATTGCATGATCTACTAGTTGCTGAGGTTGATCTACTATAGTCATTTGTGCCAACGCGTCCGTGATGGTTTCCTTATATTTAGTCAAGGTGGCATCTTCCTCGTGTAAACAAGACACAAACAAATCCAAGTATTCGACTTTCTTGATTTGTTGAACAAATAATTCAAGATTGTTGAAAAACAATTCAGGATCGTAGTCATGCAAAATATCCAAATCAATACGATGTGTACGACACGTGATAAACGCATCATGATAATTCTTCAACTTGATAAACTTTCTGATTGCAGAAAGAACCATGATTCTAGGACATATGGTTTCTAAATTACCGCGAGGAGCTTCCAAAACAACTGAATATTTAGTAGGCATGGTGTTGACGATAATTGACCCTCTTTCGATTTGTCTAATTCTTTCATCTACAATACTTTCGTTGGATAAATTTTGAAAGACTTCATAACTCTCTTCAGTTGCATTTAAATGAATAAAACATAACTTTGATGATACAGAAGTAAACATCAAGTGAGACTCACTTATAGCCAATGACGTAACACCGTTAGCAACTTGAACGTTGCCAGCAAACAACTTCCCATTTCGAGAAATACCAAATGCTCTGAATTCACCATCGTCGGAAACAGTCACTTCCAATTCACGGCACAATTGAGGAAATCTAGTCACCTCGACAATGTTAGAAGTCGAATCCAATTGTACAACTTTCCCATCGACTGTTTCAATTACTACTGATTGAAAGTCAGCACGACTCTTCAACAATATCAATTTAGGCGCAATATCGATTGATTCGTTTACAGAAGGTTGTGAAATATCTTCAACATCAAACAAAACAACTCTAGAATACATTGGTGCGTCAATTCCAACGACTACGAAAGAATCTTCGATAAATGCGATTTGTTTAGCGACTTCAAATGGGGAGTTAATATAAAGCTCTTTGGAAATCTTGCTAATCGTTTCGGGATTCTTTCCGTTCTTCATATCAGCAATGGACAACTCACAGAAGTAGATATCATTATCGCTAGTTATGACAGCATATTTTTCATTGGACTTACTAACGGCTAAATCCGTGATTGGTGCAGGTACTTCCAATTCGCGCAAACTTATTGGAGGTGGTACATTAGCAATAGAAAGTGGAGTGATTTTGGCTGTGCTTCCATCAGTTACTAAAGTCATACCAATATCATTTCCAAGCTGAGTTGGTCCAGTTACAATCTTTGGAGACAAATCTATAATCTGGATAACGTTCCGAGACCCAATCATAAGGTTTAAAGGTTTTTCAGGATGGAATTTCACAAAGTTGATTGAGTCGCCAAATAATTCTTGTTTTAAATACCAATGATAGTTTTTGCTTGTCCATAACTGAACTCTATCGTGTAATTGAAATACCAAGACTTCACTATCACAAGACCACACCAAGTCTTGAATAATTTCTTCCTCTGGGTTTAACCGAGTATTGAATTGACCATGTCTTAACCCATTCTTTTCATAAAAAACCAAATCAAGTACGGGTTCTCCATCGTCGTCATCTTCGTGACGTTGAGTAGATGCAATTAATGCCCCTTGTGGCTTCCAACTCAAATTATGCTCCAATCCATCAACTGCTTCATTGACACTCTCTAATTCACCCTGACGATCAAATACTCTTATCACTCTGCGGTCATACATTTCTGCCGTATCTTCAACCAACACAGTCTCAATAGTCAGAACGGAGAAGTATTCAGAGTCCCCTCTCCAACTAATCTTCACTGAACCATTATCCATATGTGAGACAACCCCACGTTCAATTTCATTCACTGTTGGGTCATGTAATACTTCATCGTCATTCTTTAACCCCGCATGCTTTAATGCTTCACGTTCTCTAGCTTTAAAACCTTTACCTTTAAATTGTGTTTCTTTTTTACCCCATCCTACAGAAACATGCTTGGAATCAGTAATTTTAATGTCATTTGGATCTAAAGTCTTTTCCACAATTGGTTCGAATAATCGTGATAATACCAATAACTTATTTTCACATGTCACAATTGCCAAACTTTCTTCGTCAGTTGACCAGTTGGCAGCAAGGATACCTATATCAATAGACCCCACTATTTCAATCATAGTATTTTCATGATCACCACTCCCGGGATCATATGTTCCCACAATTATATCCCCATTCGAGAATACAAATACCAATTGACAAGTTTCAACAAAATGCGCAAACTTTAATAATTTATTGTCTTGCCCTGACAACGTTTCAGACGATATTGGGAAACTAGCTAATATTTGGACAAGTCCATCCTTATGAAATTGTTGAACTTCCACAATTTGTGATTCTTCTGACGAAAGAACAAACGTTATTGAGTCTGAGACAGTATCGAACACGGAGTCGATAATGTGAAGATCGGGGTATGTTCTTGACTCGGGTGTAATATGCCCCCTATTTAGCACAATTAAGTTCTTCATCTCTCTGTTTGCTGTACTGAGGAAGTACGGTGGTTGGTTGCCATTGATTTCTTATAGCATGGTCAATTGCGATGAGCCATTGATTGAGTAAAAAAATGTTTTCAAACCTACGACATTTTGCAAAATGTCTAACATTAGAAATGTCGCAATTTTCAGAGGTCACACTTGTGACTACAGTGTTGTTTCTCCAATGAACACTATCTTGTACCTTTGGTGACATATTAATGTCGACGTTAAGGAATTTTCTATGACCTTTTGGCGATTGATTTCAGCCTAGAGTTCCTACGTAACGATAAGACTTATTAAATTAAGTTTGTTCACTTTGGTTTTGATTTATTGAAAATTGAAATTTGTAAGCAAGATGGTATTTTCTTAGCTTCTTAAATTAATGCTAGAGCAATTACAGGGAGCATAATTACAACGTTAAGTCGCGTACCTCCGTTATTTTTCGTAGTTGTTGAAAGTTCACAGTTGACATCAAAAGTACGGGGTCCAGTTCCCCAGGTACTAGTACTAAGTTCATCACTTTTGGAAGACTGATGATCTGCAATGTCATGGGCTGCTTGACAAAATCTGTCTCTTAATTGCTCTGGAGAACGACCCAAGATATCTATCTCTATACATTTTGAAAGACAATTGTAAGCTCGTTCATGAAAGGTAATATTCAACTCACATATACATTTTGGAAAGCTATCAAATTCATTCAATGGACATTCTTCGTTTAGGGTTTGAGTGATCTCCCAGCATCGTTGGCATGCGGCTGGTATCAAAAAGCTCCAATCGAAACAAGTGACCGTCGAAATAAAGAGTACTATTCCCAAAATATACTTCATGGTATAAGTTCTGAACTACGAAGAAAGAGAGAATGGGTGTTATAAAGCGATGGAGATCGTTTTTTTAGAATGGTTTTATACTTTCATATGAAGTTCACGGCAATACATCCTCGATGAAATGCAGTGAGATTCTCCATGCAGCAGAAATCCTGAAACTTGGGAAACAATAGATCCCACTAGTTTCCTAAACAAGAATTTTGTCGAACAGTAGAAGTTACCCTGGTAGTGTAAGGCCGAAATATAAGAATGTAATAC